>APFE030999503.1:271337-285255 GCA_000404065.3 Pinus taeda
AAAATTGTTTTGCATTATATAATATTAAAATCATTTTACTAGGTGATTTTCACCATCTTGAAATTGATGCATATAATTAATTTTCTCTTTCTAAATTAATGCATTGAAATATTTTTTGCTACACTATTTTGCATTATATATGAACAATAAAGCTCAATAAAATTACTTAATTGATTTACAGAGTTCATATTTACCACATATTGATTTTCACCATCTTGAAATTTATGCATATAATTAATTTTCTCTTTCTAAACTAATGCATTTAAATATTTTTTTCTATACTATTTTGCGTTATATATAAACAATAAAACTCAATAAAATTACTTAATTGATTTTACAGAGTTCATATTTACATATATTGTATTAACCTTAAAATCAGTAGATCATATTGTGACTAAAACAATGCATGGAAACATTTTTTTTCTTAAAAAGAATTCAGTTCTTAAATTTAAATTGTTATTTACTAATATATAACTTCATGTAAATAAAATTTCCTTTGTTAAATAACTTGGTTATTTTCTTTTAAAAAACCTATCTAGTGGAAGTTTATCTTTTCCAATGAGAAATGATGAACTTTATTTATTTATTTTCACTCTATTTCAATTATATAACCAAATAATAAAATTCGCATTCAAATTTTCAATAGCCTAAGGTTTTTTAATTGCAATTTACAATGGAAAAATCATAATTTTAAAACTTATATATTTTATAATGACATTTCTGCACTTTACAATGGAAAAATCATAATTTTAAAACGTATATATTTTCTAATGACATTTTTAAATACAAAAAATCAAAGAATTAAAATTTCCAAAGGTGAAATGGCTAAATTATAATTTTAATCACTTTAATTTAGAGTATTGAATTACACCAAGAAATTTGTTTCTTGGATTCTGATTAATAATATATGGCCCACTAACTTTTAGTGTACCCTTTATTTAAAATAAATAAATAAAATAAAAATTTCTAATCATTAACAAAATAATTCACATTTTTCACATAATCATGACACAATAGAAAAAAAAACAATATATATTTTATAATTTTTTTTATAAAAAGACATGGAAACTATATTTTCAAAAGCATGAGATACATATACATATACATATCTAAAATATAAATAATTTATTATCGTTAAAGAAGTAATTATTAATTCTTGGCATTTTCCTTTTCTATATTTTAACCCTTTTCTACTCTGTTTGAGAAGGATTGGTTTATTAATATTGAGAAGCATGAAAATGGCTTTTGCATTGAAATGTTCTATTAGCATAATCTAAGACTTGGATGTGTTGATAATTTTTTCCATTTAAGAAACACATTTTCAAAATATTCTTACTAAAGTAGATTTCAACATAAATGCAAGTGATATACATAACCTCATTTGAGTTGTCTGAATATTATTTTGATATAAAATTCCAAAGAAATTGTAATATCCTAAAAAATTGGTAAAAGTAAAAAATGTAATGGAAAAAAAATAAGAAGCAAAGTTTTAATTGGAAAATTAGAAAATTATAAAAAGCCTCTAATTTCCTCAAACCCAAGTACTAGATGTTCAAAAACTCAACATAATCAAAATCCTAGATAATAAAAAAATCTTTTAGATTAATAGAAATATTATATCTTTTGGTCCAAATAAATGAATTCATTCATATAAAATTAAAATAAAAAGTTAGCCCCAGATGCGGGTGCCAACTAGCGAGCATAAAGTGACGGGACGGGGATCTCACGGCGGCCACATGCCAACCATGCGCATAGGCGATCTAGAAGGCGGTGGCACAAGACTCCCCTGGAAGGTGGATTTAATAGCAAAGGGATGGGAGACTGGGCGCATTAACGCCCCGACCTCATTCGACTGCGCTGCAAAGATAGGTATATGATATAGAATTGATGGCCACTTTAATGGCGGGTGACCTCCGAGGGAGAGCAGGGAGCTCTACAAACAGAGGCAGCCCTGGCATCATTGTCCACACTTGGCCATAGTTTGGGGTTCTCGTTCAGCTGTTAGTGCTGGCTAATTCAGGACCGGGTCTCTTTTATTCATGCCCAGGCCTGTAGGTTGTTTATACTCAAAACTACCCTGTCAATATGGTTAGAGAACACCAGAGGATGCTAAGTGAGTGCGGCTCTAGCCGAGGAGGGACTTCTAGGCGCTTGGCTGAAGCGGAGACCCATCCACCCTACCATTGCCCTCATTGCCACTGTTTCTGCCACTGCCCGCGCTCTGAAAGTGCTAATCCAATCAAGCACAACCAATTCATGGAGGCTAGCTTTCCTGGGACCTCGTCTTCTCCTTTCTTTGGTTCCGCAATTTTCTCCTTCGATAGCCCCTGAACCGTCCGCGCATTTATGCCCACATCTCCGTTCTGTTCATCGACGAAGCCGTGGACGAGGGCAGCTCCAGTTCTCCGCCTGATTTCGAACCCCCGAGTGACGCAGCTAGAGTAGCTGACTTGCAGAAGGCAGACTAAGGGAAGGGTGTGGAAATGCCACACCCTCAGCTGTAAAGGAGACAGAAGCAGCCTGAAGCGGCTGAGGTGACAGAAGGCAAGGTGCACGAAGAGGAGGAATACGGACCATGCCCAATTGTGGAGAAGAAGCCGGAGAAATAGTTCGCCGCGATGTCTCACGTTCTAATCCTCGGAAGTGGTTCTGGTTCTCTCGTCTCTTCGGTCATGTATTTCTGTCCATCTGTCTCTGGCTTTTCCACGTGTCTTCTTCTTTTTATGTCAATGTGTCTTAGTGGCAATCTACCAACGCTGAGGAGTAGGGACGGTCATTTTTGGGTTCGGTCCTCTGTTTTGTGGTTGGGTAACACAGTGCAAGGGTGTCAGTTTGCTCCTCCCCTGCATGGGAATGATTTTTGGTCTCAAAGAGGGCATGAAAGAGATAGTCTTTCTTCTTGGCTACGCTGTATGAAGACACCTCGGAATAACAAAAATCCCCAATCTCTACCTCAATTGTTGCTTTTGAATCCTAAAAATAGCCATGTGATTTCACCCACAAAATTGATTTCTTCTAGTTCTTCGGAAAGAATTTTGATCATAATTTGACACTCCATCTGTGCAAAAAGATCTACAAAAATTTTGTCAAGCACTCAACAAATAGCTATGGAGCTGTCCTCAGAAAACCTGACAATATAAAATTTCTGCAAACATATTGTTCGAACACTGTGCATCCAAAGGAACTCACCAAACACTTTGTTTGAAGACATATCAACAAACACATACCAATCATCTGCAGTACTTTTCCATTGACGATGTGTAACTATTTTGTTAAATAGATGCCAAGCGTCCTCAATAGGCAAACAACCAACAAATGAATATGCAAGGTATGGCAAACACTGGCCATTTCCAAAGAACCAGCAAATGAATATGCAACTAATCGAGATCCAGACAAAAAGCCTGGGATACGGCTATAGGTACGGCAGCCCTACATCCACCACGTTATCTTTGAAATTCTGGCACTGCGTCTGCATTATCATTGTTTTCGTTTTCGATGAAAACAATGTCTGAGGCCATACTCTAGCACTACTATGGACGAAACATTTGTCGTGAAACTTGTACTGTCAACCTGCATAAAGATGTCTGATTCAGCCTTGAGGTAAAACCATGTCACCAGGCCGGACTCTTTAACGGATAATAGCCAAATTGTCATGGCATTCAATGTTTTGATGCAAAATCAATTAGAGTAAGCAAACTGAAAAACTTGAACTTGGCGTTGCCAAAGAAGGATTTTTATAAATGGTGATTAAGTTTCCGGACTGTTTGGGTTGTCCGTGACAGTGGCTTCTGGCTCAACTTTCAGGAAGCCACGGGTCTTTATACCTAATACATTTAATGCGGAAGGCCAGTTTGAATTAATGTCGGAGAATATATTTAATGCTAAGGACAATTTGAATTAATGTTTTCCAACATTCTCTTTTAATTCTAATTATATGAAAAACACACAAAATACGCTATAGCACAATACATAAAACACAAACATATTCTTTATTGACATGTCTAGAGGTCTAAGCTTTGGCGAGACTTACAACATAATTTGGATTTTCTACAACATAACTTACTTCTACAAATTTCAAATTTAGCCTTCCCAAAAGACTTAGTGAATATGTCAATCACATTCTCATTTGTATTACAATATATTAAGTCAAATTCTTTTGATTTAACTTTTCTCTTACAAAATGATGTGGTGTATTTTTATGATTTTTCCAAAAATACTATAAAAAACAAGCAACATATGCATTAAGGATATGGATGTAGCAGTATAAACAACACCTATATCATGGAGCAGTAAGAAACAACATATTAAGCTCGGTAAGCTCGGTATCCATGATTTTTCCAAAAAAAGATTCAGCGATTTCCATTTTTTCTAGAAATGATTTTCCAAAATTTTACAATATACAATTATTTTACCTTAAAAATCACCAACATTATATAGAAGCTATATATAAATATTATAAATTTTAATAATTTTACAAATATATCAATAAACATTTTATAGTTTGCATATTAAGGACTAGTGATATTTGCCAATGTTTCTAAACTTTAAGATAATTTTCCATCCTTAAAATTTTTCTTGTTGTCCAAGATTCTTCATCTCAAATTCTTGTGACAACTTCCTTTTTATATCTTTAATTAATTTATTATCATTCTTTGTTATTATTAGATCATCAACATATATAGAGATTAATGTTATATTTCTATTTCGATCTAAATTGATATACAAATTAGGATCATTTATGCTTTTGTTAAATCCTTGTCAAGAGAAGAATTTATTTGTTTTCTCATACCAACGTTTGTGTGTCTATTTTAGCCCATACAAAACTTTCTTAGGCTTACATTTGAGATGTTCTTGTCTCTTATTTACAAATCCTTCTCGTTGAACAAGATAGATCTCCTCTCTTAATTCCCCATTTAGAAAGGTTGACTTCACATCTAATTGATGTAGCTTCCAAACATATTTAGTGTCCAATGTTATCATTATTTTGATTGTGTTCATTTTTGCGATTGGTGTAAAAGTGTCTTCATAATTTATACCTTCTTTTTTATAATAACCTTTTGCAACCAATCTTGCCTTATATTTGTCTATGCTACCATCTACATTAAATTATGTCCTGTACAACCAGTTTGATCTTATAAGGACTTTATATTCTGGTAATTTTGTTAATTCCCAAGTTTTGTTTTTCATTATAGAGTCATATTCTTCTTTCAGAGATTCCATCCATTTTTTATGATTTTTAGCTTGTTCATAATTTAAAGTCTCAACAATAGTCATCACTTAAGGCATTAAAGCATAATATTTATACATGAAAGGAGTTTGAGTTTGTCGTTTTGATCTTCTTAGAGGTTCATTACACCGTGGAGTACCTTCTCCTCTTCTTCTTCTTTTTGGAGTGCCTTCATCACTTCTTTGTGGACACTAACTTCTTGAAATGTCTTCTGGAATGCCCATTCCTCCTTGAGGTGATTCTACAACTTCTTCTTCTTCCTTAAATTTCTAATAAGGAGGATGTCATACATTATATTCATTTTCTTTTATTCGTGTATCTTAAGACTCACGAAATATAACATGTCTACTTGCAAAAACCTTGCGAGTACTTAGATCATACATTTTATATGGTTTTTTACTAATACAATATCCAATAAAAATGTATTTGATATCTTTGGCATCTAATTTTCTCCTATCCTCTTTGGGAATATGAGCAAAAACCTTACATCTATACATCCTTAAATTACTAACTTTAGGTTTAAAATCATAAAATGCTTCAACTCGTATTTTTTGCTAAAGATATTTTTTAGAACTTCTATATTTGAAATATACAATTGTATAATGGCTTCTCCCCAAAAACTATTAGATAGTCCTTTCCTTTACAACAAACTATGAGCACATTCAACTAATGTTCTATTCTTTCTCTCATCTACTTCATTTTGTTGAAGTGTATGTGATACTGTAAATTTTCGCATAATTCCATTTTGCTTGTTGTATTTGACAAAAGCTCCTCAAGTGTACTCACCACCTTTATCTCATCAAAGAATTTTAATGCTCTTTCTTGTTTTCTTTTTAACTATATTCTTTAATTATTATAAGTATTCAAACACATCACTTTTATTTCTTATAAAGTACACTTAGGTGTATCTAGTGCTATCATCAATAAATATAAAAAAGTAATATGCTCCTCCAAGTGACCTAGTTTGCATAAGACCACATCATCAATATGCACTAGATCAAGTATTTCACGTTTTCTTCTATCTTCATTCACAAGAAATTATTCCCTATGCTGTATTCCTAGTGCACAAGCTTCACATCAAAGTGTTCACCTTTTATATTTGGAAGGCCTTATACCATCAATTTCTTTTGTAAAAACATTAGGCCATTATGATTTAAGTGTCCATACCTTTGATGTCAAAGTTTTATATTTGACATGCTTGTTGATGCCAATGTTTGATGCCCATTCTTTGTTACATATAACTTGTATAATCAGCCAACTCTCACTCCTTTTGTAACATCCTTGTATTTGTCCAGCATATCCTTTACCAAACAATGTGATTTCACAAATTCAACTTTTAAATGTTGATCTATAATAGTAGATACAAAAATTAAGTTCTTTAATCCCGGAACATACAACACATTTTGATTTTGTTTTTCTTGTCAATTAGGCATAATAACACTTATATCACCATATCTTTTAATTTCATGTGATCTATTATCTCCTAAATAGATATGTGCACCATTATTGACTTCATGATATGTATCAGACCAATATCTTTTGCATGACATATGGGTTGATGTACCATAATATATGAACCAAGCATTATCATCATCAATTTTTTCTAATAAAGTATCATTAGACACAAATAATTTAAGATTGCTAATATCATGACTCATTACCTCATCTCTATCAACATAATTTCATGTATGCCTTCTTTGTTTAAATTGATTAGACATTTTTTTCATGCAATTCTTAACAAAATAACCAAGTTTGCCACAATAACAACACACATATTGTCTACCTGAATTTCATTTTGGTGATGGTGCATTTTGAAATGATTTTACTTGTGGCCTTTTGTCTTTATTTTTTTCCCATTGTTTGCCTTTGAAGGACTTCTTCCCTTTATCCATCAATGCTAAAACTAAATTGCGAGATTTTTTATTCAAAATTTTCATCCCTTCTTTTTCTTGCATAAGTATGCCTTCCAACTTATCAAACATAGGATATTTTTCTTTTGCTACAACACCAATAATAAATATGTAATACTCATCAAGCATTCCATTTAATGTCATAGTAACCAAATTTGTACTAGATATTGTTTCACCAATGTCACCTATTTTGTCTTTTATATCCTTAATTCTGGAAATAAAATTACTCATACTTTCATTTTCTTCCGTCTTAATCAAAATAAGATTACTCTTTAAATACAATGTTTGATTTATAGTCTTCCTCTCATACAAACTTTTGAGAGTTTCCCACGTCTCCTTGGATGTTTTTCACTCTCTAATGTGTGGAATAATATTGTCCTTAACAGACATCTGCCAAGTCACCTTTGTTGTGTCTTCTCATTGCTCCCAATATTGAATTGCAAGAGTTGTTGCTAGAGGGGGCTCTCACTTTACTTTATCTCCAGACACAATTTTCCATATATTATAGCCTTTCATTAAATTTTGCCACTTAAACTTCCAATTTGCATAGTTTTCATCATCTAGCTTCTTAGAGTCAAATAAATAGGATTATTCCAATCCATTATCCATATTACTAAGGTTATGAATGCTCAAGTACCAACCACCAAAAATACTAATTTTCACAACTAATTTCCTTAATCCTTAATCACAAATATAAACCCTCAAGCACAAGTCATAAAATTTTATTAAACTTCACAACTCAAATTTTATGACTCTCTCCTCTCTCATTTTATTTTATTTTATTTTAGCTACACACCTCATACATTCTTTAAAATATTAAAAAAAAATGTCAATTACAAGAAACTACCACAATTTACTTTTCAATTACTTTGATCGTTTTCATTAACCATTGATCTCATTATATATATATTATATATATATTATATATATATTATTATATAGGCGTAATGGATGTCATTAAACCAAAATATAAAGGGAGCCTTCAAAATATATCTAATAACCAAATTTTAATAAAGATTGAACCTTTCCCACACTTGGATATAAGACTATAGGTGGATTTAATAAAGCCTTCAAAACATAACTCAACAACAGCTAATGCTTGCACACACTTTGATTTAAAAACTATAGGCGGATTTCTCTATCATAGATTATGCAACATCTTGCTAGAGTACAATAAACAAATGCTACATAATTTACATCAAACTCCAAGCACTGCATGCTGAGGATTTACCTGGTTTCTTCGTCCATCTCTCACTAGCACACTAGAAAAATTCTCCTTGTAGCTCCTTTAGTTAGATTTCCCTTCACTAGAGCCTTTACCCACTGCAAACTAAATTTTCTGCAACACATGAAAGAATGGGAAAGAACTCAACCAACACTACATATTAAGGAAGCCTTCAAAACATATCTAATAACCAAATTTTAACAAAGGTTGAAGCTTTCCCACACTTGGATTTAAGACTACAGGTGGATTTAATAAAGCCTTCAAAACATAACTCAACAATGCCTAAAGCTTGCACACACTTCGATTTAAAAACTATAGGCGGATTTCTTTGTCATAGATTATGCAATATACTGCTAGAGTACAATCAACAAATGCTACATAATTTACATCAAACTCCAAGCATTGCATGCTGAGGATTTTCCCGGTTTCTTCGTCCATCTCTTACTAGCACAGTAGAAGACTTCTCCCTGCAGCTCCTTTAGTCAGATTTCCCTTCACTAGAGGCTTTACCCACTGCAAACTAAATTTTCTACAACAAGTGAAAGAATGAGAAAGAACTCAACCAACACTACAACACAAAGAGGGGTTTTAAGACAATATTTAAAACAATTTTGGGTAAATTGTCTTAACTTGAGACAAAAGAAAACTTGTGTATTGTCCTAAATATTGTCTTTAAGTGGGTGTCTCAAATTAAATCGTCTTAAAATTAAATTGTCTTAAAATATTGTCTTTATAAAGACAATATATAACACAAGCATTTTTGCCTCTCCTGAGACAATTTCATTTTTGTCTCTCTAGAGACAATAATTGGGATTAAAGACATATTGTCTTTAAAGAGACAATATATTTGATCCTAACAACTGCCTCTCTAGAGACAATAGAAAATTACATTCAAAGATAATACAACATCACTTTTGTTTATAACTTTTGTCTCATTGGAAACAATATAAAATAATGAATTTAGAAGATATCTTACCATTGAAATAAACCAATATTAAAAGTATTTAATTTAAAATAAACTACAATATCATTGATTAATTCATATTAGGACATAGTGGAATTGAACCACCAACCTCCTGCTTATAAAGCAGAAGCTCTTCCATTGAGCTAGCATCCTTTAAAGAATTATGTGAGAGTTATGCTAGTCCTTGAAATTTCATATATAGGCATTGATTTTAAAACTAGCAATTGCATCGAGAGTGAAATATATGGAAAAGTGAAGCAATGGAGATGTTTGTTATGCAAAACCCTTTGCGAGACAATGTACTAACACAATCAATAGATTTACTTGCCTCCAAAATTATCAGTACATACATAACCACTATCAATAACTAACTATTAATAGTAACCAACTATTGGTTTCATCTTAGTAGCTTATTTCTGTTACCATTTCTCAATCAATTGCATTCCTAGAAGCTCATTTTCTGTGCAATGAGTTTGGATGCATGGCATTCAATGCCGAGTCATCCCAAATATTTGTTAGTGGCATGTCAGTTCTTATAGAAGACTTCCCCAAAGGAAGTAAGCCAAAATTCAAATTAGCCCAAAACAAAGATGCATGTAGCTCAAAGAAACATATCCACAAGTTCTTACAATAATAAGCTCCTTAGGGATAGATATCAGTACCATTATATAAAGAGACACCAATAGCTGTGGCAGCAAATCTGACAGTGCTAAATGTGCAAATTGAATTCAACCATCACAAAAACAATTCAAACGCTCCCAACAGAATGATGAATTCTAAAGCATCCATCTTAGCTTCCACGCAATCCATCTTAGCTTCCATGTCATTCATCTTGGCTTCCACACAATTCTTTAAACCAATCATCTTAGCTTCCACACCTTTCTTTGAAGCATCCATCTTAGCTTTTGTTACTTTTTGTGAGAGTGAAATTTGTTGCACTTGGTCTCATAATTTTATATATCATGTTGCATTTCTTCCTCTTCTTCATAAGTCATGTTAGAGATTTCAGTTGCTTACTAGGTGTTTCCATTTTCTTTCTTCGAGGAATCAATTAATGATAATTACGCTTCAATGTGCCCTTTGAATTCCTTCAAACTAATTTTTCAAACCAAACTTATGCAAAATTTTAAAAAGACTACACACCTTTCTTCACTTTGTAGGAGCTCGATATTGAATTTGTTGTAGTTCTGTAATTTCAAATCTCCAAGGACTGAAATTTCATCTTTTGGTAACCCTTTGAGTCCTCTTTCCAACCCTATAAGTTTGATCAAGATTGGATTCTCCAAGAAAGAGTTATTCCAAATCTCCTACGATGACCTGATTATAGCCTGGTTCAGTAGAGTGAATTGTACAAAGTGCCATGTGTCATTGTTTCGACTTTCGGAATTGGAAACAATACAAAGAAAACTAGAGTTTGTCTTAGTTTTGTACCTTTTTACAAACTTTCAATTTGATGCTCAGAGAAAAAGTTATGACGATTTTCCCCAGGTCACATGTTTGAGATATAATTTGGGAGCCTGAACAAAACCCTAACTTCCTTGGATAATATCATCGAAAATATAGCGAGACGAGATCTGGAATTTGTACCCGAGGTTCATCAAGATTTCGTCTGAAATGGGTTTTAATTTCAAATTTTGAAAATTCTTAGAAAATAAGTTATAGCGAAAATTCCACGATCACTTGTTTGAAGCATCAAAACCCTAGAATCCAAATCTCTAATACCAAATGTTATGAAACCATCTCACAAAATAGAAGAAAAGATAGATCAACGACTTCAAAATCAATGTCTTCAAGGGGGAAACCTCCTTTACATTACACAAATGAACAAATCTTGGATGATACAAATGACAAGACCACCTTTCTATATATAGGAGTCTAAGGTGTCATAATATAATTATATAGACATAACAATAATAATGTAAGGGAAAAGCAATAACAATAGTGGGCTTCTATGGGGCACAATAATAACAATATGGGGACAACATGAGCACAAAAATAACAATAAGGGGCTACAATGGCAATAATAATAAGGGAATACACTAGTATTATAGGGACCTAACATTCTGCAGAGACTACAGATCACGCAGGAGCTAGACAACCACGCCAAGTGATCAATCCCTAAGGTGGAACCCTTTTTCTCTGGCCTAGCACCTCAACTACATGCACAACAAGGAAAGAGTTTGGTTATAGGCATCCAACCACACATATATTCCTGTTTCCATGCAGTTATAAGCATCCAACCACAGATATTTTTTGAAAAAAATATGACTAGTTAAAAAATGATTTGTTATTTATTATGGTTAGGTTTAGATCTCAATTTATTACTTCTCCATTCTTATTCAATGTAATGAAGAAGTAACAATTATGACTAACTTATGAAGTGTAAGTAGTTGAAGTATGTGGAGTTTAATGGATACTTCATTTCATTTTCTGCATTATGACTATATAATACATTGTCTTACAAATCTCCTCAAATGTGGTAGCGACTTAATTTAACTCTTTTATCACATATATATATATAAAACATTAATGGTAAGAAATATTAAGATTATAATTTTTTTTTTTATTGAATGTGATGAAGTAATAGTTAAGTGTAAATTAGTTGGATTTCATGTTTTATGTATATGTAAATATCTGGGATACACTTAATTCTTTGAAACTTATTATCATACTTATAGTGAGTATAGTTAAGAAAATTATTTCAAAAGGAATATGAAAAATAAAATAACAATGTTTTATGATGAATAAGGTAAAAAGTGAGAAAGTAATAAAATGCATGTAATAACTAACATATCTATTACATAATAATCAATCTCAAATTATTTTCTTCAACTTTTTTTATAATCATACTTGCTATAATCAATCTCAATTTATTTTCTTCAACTTTATTTATAACCCTACTTGTTATAATCAATCTCAATTTATTTTCTTCAACTCCTTTTTATAAGGGTACTTGCTTTATATTTCCTTATCATATCGATCATATGAGAAGGAAGTTGAAAATGAATATCATTCAAACCTTAACTCAAAATATAAGTTCATATCTTACATATTTCTTTTTGAATATTAATAATTTTTTCTCCTACCTTATATGTATCTCATATATTCATTATATCATAATATTATAAAAAATTATCAATAATAATAAATCATCATAATAATAATACAACGATGTCAACAAAAGAGTAAACTTCAACTTATATTTAATAACATTTTCTTAAATATTATAATATGAACTTTAAAATTATAAAATTGTTTTGCATTATATAATGTTAAAATAATTTTACTAGGTGATTTTCACCATCTTGAAATTGATGCATATAATTAATTTTCTCTTTCTAAATTAATGCATTGAAATATTTTTTGCTATACTATTTTGCATTATATATAAACAATAAAACTCAATAAAATTACTTAATTGATTTTACAGAGTTCATATTCACCATATGTTATATTAACCTTAAAATCAATAGATCATATTGTGATTAAAGCAATGCATTGAAACAATTTCCTCTTTTGCTATACTATTTTGCATTATATATAAACAATAAAACTCAATAAAATTACTTAATTGATTTTACAGAGTTCATATTTACCATATATTGTATTAAACTTAAAATCAATAGATCATATTGTGATTAAAGCAATGCATTGAAACAATTTCCTCTTTCTTAAAAGGAATTCCGTTCTTAAATCTAAATTGTTATTTACTAGTATATAACTTCAAGTAAATAAAATAAATTTCCTTCGTTAAATAACTTGCTTATTTTCTTTTAAAAACCTATCTAGTGGAAGTTTATCTTTTCCAATAAGAAATGATGAACTTTATTTATTTATTTTCACTCTATTTCAATTATATAACCAAACAATAAAATTGGCATTCAAATTTTCAAGAGCCTAAGGTTTTCTAATTGCAATTTACAATGGAAAAATCATAATTTTAAAACTTATATATTTTGTAATGGAATTTTTGCACTTTACAATGGAAAAATCATAATTTTAAAACGTATATATTTTCTAATGACATTTTTAAATACAAAAAATCAAACAATTAAAATTTCCAAAGGTGAAATGGCTAAATTATAATTTTAATCACTTTAATTTAGAGTATTGAATTACACCAAGAAATTTGTTTCTTGGATTGTGATTAATAATACATGGCCCACTAACTTTTAGTGTACCCTTTATTTAAAATAAATAAATAAAATAAAAATTTCTAATCATTAACAAAATAATTCACATTTTTCACATAATCATGACACAATAGAAAAAAAAACAAATATATTTTCTAATTTTTTTTATAAAAAGACATGGAAACTATATTTTCAAAAGCATGAGATACATATACATATCTAAAATACAAATAATTTGTTGTCCTTAAACAAGTAATTATTAATTCTTCGCATTTTTCTTTTCTATATTTTAACCCTTTTCTACTCTGTTTGAGAAGGATTGGTTTACTAATATTGACAAGCATGAAAATGGCTTTTGCATTGAAATGTTCTATTAGCATAATCTAAGACTTGGATGTGTTGATAATTTTTTCCATTTAAGAAAAACATTTTCAAAATATTCTTATTAAAGTGGATTTC
>APFE030999503.1:285627-298585 GCA_000404065.3 Pinus taeda
TAATCATTAAAATTAATAAATTATTGCATATATTTTATATAAAAAGATACATACGTAACCTCAAGCTCTGTAATCTGTCATGAACACTTGAGATAAATGAAGGCTTCAAAATAATTGTACTGTAATTGTATTTGAGAGTATCAAGAAAATACACCTTATTTCGCACCGCTCCTCCACCCAAAGGTAGTATCAAGTTAATAATTAAATCTTTGCAAATATGACAATTAAACATTAAAAATAAATGCTCCAAACTATTCACGCTCGTATGAAGACACCTCGGAATAACAAAAATCCCCAATATCTACCTCAATTGTTGCTTTTGAATCCTAAAAATAGCCATGTGATTTCACCCACAAAATAGATTTCTTCTAGTTCTTCGGAAAGAATTTTGATCATAATTTGACACTCCATCTGTGCAAAAAGATCTACAAAAATTTTGTCAAGCACTCAACAAATAGCTATGGAGCTGTCCAGAAAACCTGACAATATAAAATTTCTGCAAACATATTGTTCGAACACCGTGCATCCAAAGGAACTCACCAAACACTTTATTTGAAGACATATCAACAAACACATACCAATCATCTGCAGTACTTTTCCATTGACGATGTGTAACTATTTTGTTAAATAGATGCCAAGCGTCCTCAATACTTTGGTCTGGCAAACAACCAGCAAATGAATATGCAAGGTCTGGCAAACACTGGCCATTTCCAAAGAACCAGCAAATGAATATGCAACTAATCGAGATCCAGACAAAAAACCTGGGATACGGCTATAGGTGCAACACCCCTACATCCACCACGTTATCTTTGAAATTCTGGCACTGCGTCTGTATTATCATGGTTTTCGTTTTCGATGAAAGCAATGTCTGAGGCCATACTCTGGCACTACTATGGACGAAACATTTGTCGTGAAACTTGTACTGTCAACCTGCATAAAGATGTCTGATTCAGCCTTGAGGTAAAACCATGTCACCAGGCCGGACTCTTTAATGGATAATAGCCAAATTCTCATGCCATTCAATGTTTTAATGCAAAATCAATTAGAGTAAGCAAACTGAAAAACTTGAACTTTGCGTTGCCAAAGAAGGATTTTTATAAATGGTGATGAAGTTTCCGGACAGTTTGGGTTGACCGTGACCATGGCTTCTTGCTCAAACTTTGGAAGCCACTAGACTTCCTACCTAATGCATTTAATGTGGAGGGTCAGTTTGAATTAATGTTTCCAATACTTCCCTTAATTCTAGTAATATGAAAAACTCACAAAATACGCTATAGCACAATACATAAGACACAAACATATTCTTGATTGACATGCCTACAGGTCTAAGTTTTGATTTACAACATAATTTGGATTTTTTACAACACATAACTTCTACAAATTTCAAATTTAGCCTTCCCAAAAGACTTAGTGAATATGTCAATCACATTCTCATTTGTATTACAATATATTAAGTCAATTTCTTTTGGTTTGACTTTTCTCTTAGAAAATGATGTCGTGTATCTATATGATTTGACTTGCATGATATACAAGCTTGTTCGTCAATTTGATGGTGCTTTGGTTGTCACATCTTATCACTGTAGGTTGTGGTTGTGCTTCTCCAACATCTTCAAGTATCAGTATGAGTCATATTGCTTCGCAGATGACACTACATAATGTTTTATACTATGCTTCAATTGATGACAAGGAAATTGTTGGTTGTTTCTTACTGCTCCATGATATAGCTCCCAATCCTATATTGAACACATTTCCAGTGGTGGATTTTTTGTCATCGGGATTTCGTCCCAATCAGAATCAGAATGACCTGTCAATTCAACATTATAATCATTAGTATATTCAACACCAAAATTAATAGTTGCATTTAAATATAGAAGGACCCTTTTTGCAATTATCCAATGGCTTTCACGAGGCTTAGTCATGAATTGTGTAAGTATGATCACTGCATAAGCAATGTATGGTTTAGTGGCAGTGAGATAATTCACGCTTCCCACTAATTGTCAATACAATGTTCCATTCATTTGTTTTGTTCCATCATCATTTCTCAATTTGATATTTTGTTCCAATGGACAACTCACTACTTTACATCCTTTCATATGAAATCTCTTTAGTACCTCATTTGTATATTTTCTTTTTGTGCTTAAAGTCCTTCCACTATCTCTCCATACTTCAAGACCTAGACAATAGTGCGAGAAAATTTTTGGTGCTAATATTTGCAGGTGGGCTAATTTTCCATGATTTTTCCAAAAAAAAGATTGAGCGATTTCCATTTTTTCTAGAAATGATTTTCCAAAATTTTACAATATACAATTATTTTACCTTAAAAATCACCAACATTATATAGAAGCTATATATATAAATATTATAAATTTTAATAATTTTACAAATATATCAATAAACATTTTATAGTTTGCATATTAAGGACTAGTGATATTTGCCAATGTTTCTAAACTTTAAGATAATTTTCCATCCTTAAAATTTTCCCAGTTGTCTAAGATTCTTCATTTCAAATTCTTGTGATAACATCCTTCTTATATCTTTAATTAATTTAGTAGTGTTCTTTGTTATTATTAGATCATCAACATATATAGAGATTAATGTTATATTTCTATTTCGATCTGAATTGATATACAAATTAGGATCATTTATGCTTTTGTTAAATCCTTGCTGAGAGAAGAATTTATCTGTTTTCTCATACCAACATTTGTGTGTCTATTTTAGTCCATACAAGACTTTCTTATGCTTACATTTGAGATGTTATTGTCCCTTATTTACAAATCCTTCTCGTTGAACAAGATAGATCTCCTCTTTTAATTCCCCATTTAGAAAGGTTGATTTCACATCTAATTGATGTAGCTTCCAAACATATTTAGTGTCCAATGTTATCGTTATTTTGATTGTGTTCATTTTTGCGATTGGTGCAAAAGTGTCTTCATAATTTATACCTTCTTTTTTAGAATAACCTTTTGCAACCAATCTTGCCTTATATTTGTCTATGCTACCATCTGCATTAAATTATGTCTTGTACAACCATTTTGATCTTATAGGGACTTTATTTTTAGGTAATTTTGTTAATTCCCAAGTTTCATTTTTCATTATAGAGTCATATTCTACTTTCAGAGATTCCATCCATTATTTATGATTTTTAGCTTGTTCATAATTTAAAGGCTCAGCAATAGTCATCACTTGAGGCATTAAAGCATAATATTTATACGTGATAGGGGTTTGAATTTTTTGTTTTGATCTTCTTAGAGGTTCATTGCACTGTGGAGCACCTTCTCCTCTTCTTCTTCTTCTTTTTGGAGTGCCTTCATCACTTCTTTGTGGACTGTAACTTCTTGAAATGTCTTCTCGAATCCCGATTCCTACTTGAGGTGATTCTACAGTGTCTTCTTCTTCCTTAAATTTTTAATAAGGAGGATGTCATACATTATGTTCATCTTATTTTATTGGTGTATCTTCATACTCACAAAATATAACATGTCTACTTGGAAAAAGCTTGCGAGTACCTAGATCATACATTTTATATGTTTTTTTATCAGTACAATATCCAATAAAAATGTATTTGATATCTTGCCATATAAGTTTCTCCTATCCTCTTTGGGAATATGAGAAAAAGGCCTTACATCTAAATATCCTTAAATGACTAACTTTAGGTTTAAAATCATAAAATGCTTCAACTGGTGTTTTTTACTAAAGATATTTTTTAGAACTTCTATATTTTGGATATGCAGTTGTATTAATGGCTTCTTCCTAAAATCTATTAGATAGTCCTTTCCTTTTAAACAAACTATGAGCACATTCAAGTAATGTTCTATTGTTTCTCTCAGTTACTTCGTTTTGTTGAGGTTTATGTGATACTGTAAATTGTTGGACAATTCCATTTTGCTTGCAGTATTTGACATAAGCTCCTCAAGTGTACTCACCACCTTTATCTGATCAAAGAATTTTAATGCTATTTCTTGTTTTCTTTTTAACTATATTATTTAATTATTTAAAGTATTCAAACACATCACTTTTATTTCTTGTAAAGTACACCTAGGTGTATCTAGTACTATCATCAATAAATATAAGAAAGTAATATGCTCCTCCAAGTGACCTAGTTTGCATAAGACCACATCATCGATATGCGCTAGTTCAAGTATTTCACGTTTTCTTCTATCTTCATTCACAAGAAATTATTCCCTATGTTGTTTTCCTAGTGCACAAAATTCACATTCAAAGTGTTCACCCTTAATATTTGGAAGGCCTTATACCATCAATTTCTTTTGTAATAACTTTAGGCCATTATGATTTAAGTGTCCATATCTTTGATGCCAAAGTTTTATATTTGACATAGTTGTTGATGCCAATGTTTGATGCCCATTCTTCGTTACATATAACTAGTATAATCATCCAACTCTCATTCCTTTTGTAACAACCTTGTATTTTTCCTCCATATCCTTTAACAAACAATGTGATTTCACAAATTCAACTTTTAAATGTTGATCTGTAACAGTAGATACAAAATTTAAGTTCTTTAATCTCAGAACATACAACACATTTTGAATTTGTTTTTCTTGTCAATTAGGCATAATAACACTTATATCACCATATCCTTTAATTTCATGTGATCTATTATCTCCTAAATAGATATGTGCACCATTATTGACTTCATGATATGTATCAGACCAATATCTTTTGCATGACATGTGGATTGATGCACCAGAATATATGAACCAAGCATTATCATCATCAATTATTGCTAATAAAGTAGCATTAGACACAAATAATTTAAGATTGCTAGTATCATCAGTGATTGCCTCATCTCTATCAACATTATTTCATGTATGCCTTCTTTGTTTAAATTGATTAGACCTTCTTTTCATGCAATTCTTAACAAAATGACTAGGTTTTCCACAATAACAACACACATATTGTCTACTTGAATTTCATTTTGGTGATCTTGTATTTTGAAATGATTTTACCTATGGTCTTTTGCCTTAATTTGTTTCCCATTATTTTCCTTTGGAGTACTGCTTCCTGTTATCCATCAATGCTAGAACTGAATTGTGAGATTTTTTATTCAAAATTTTCATCCCTTCTTCTTCTTGCATAAGTATACTTGCTAAATCATCAAACATAGGAGAATTTTCTTTGGCTGCAACACCAATAATAAATATCTAATACTCATCAAGCATTCCATTTAATTTCACAATAACCAAATTTGTACTAGATATTATTTCACCAATGTCACCTAATTTTTCTTTTATATCCTTAATTCTTGAAATAAAATTACTCATACTTTCATTTTCTTCCATCTTAATCGAAATGAGATTACTCTTTAAATACAATATTTGATTTATAGTCTTCCTATCATACAAACGTTTGAGAGTTTCATACGTCTCCTTGGATGTTTTTCACTCTCTAATGTGTGGAATAATATTGTCCTTAACATACATCTGCAAAATCGCCTTTGTTGTGTCTTCTCATTGCTCCCAATATTGAATTGCAATAGTTGTTTCTTGAGGCGGCTCTCACTTGACTTTAGCTCCAAACACAATTGTCCATATATTATAGTCTTTCATTAAATTTTGCAGCTTAAACTTCCAATTTGCATAGTTTTCACCATCTAGCTTGTTAGAGTCAAATAAATAAGATTCTTCCAATCCATTATCCATATTACTAAGGTTATGAATCCTCAAGTACCAACCATCAAAAATATTATTTTTCACAACTAATTTCTTTAATCCTTAATAACAAATATAACCCTCAAGTACAATTCATAAAATTTTATTATACTTCACAACTCAAATTTTATGACACTCTCCTCTCTCCTTTTATTTTGTTTTATTTTAGCTACACACCTCATATATTCTTTAAAATATTAAAAAAAAATGTCAATTACAAGCAACTACCACAATTTACTTTTCAATTACTTTGATCGTTTTCATTAACCATTCATTTTTTTTTTATTTCTTTTTTTAAATCGGTCTAATGGATGTCATTAAACCAAAATATAAAGGAAGCCTTCAAAACATATCTAATAACCAAATTTTAACAAATACTGAACATTTCCCACACTTGGATTTAAGACTACACGTGGATTTAATAAAGCCTTCAAAACATAACTCAACGACAACTAAAGCTTGCACACACTTCGATTTAAAAACTACAGGCAGATTTCTCTGTCATAGATTATGAAAATATTGCTAGAGTACAATCAACAAATGCTACATAATTTACATCAAAGTCCAAGCACTGCATGTTGGGGATTTACCTAGTTTCTTTGTCCATCTCTTACTAGCACACTAGAAAACTTCTCCCTGCAGCTCCTTTAGTCAGAGCTCCCTTCACTAGAGCCTTTACCCACTGTAAACTAACTTTTATGCAACACGTGAAAGAATGGGAAAGAAATTAACCCACACTACAACACAAAGGGGGGTTTTAAGACAATATTTAAGACAATTTTGGGTAAATTGTCTTAACATGAGACAAAAGAAAACTTGTGTATTGTCTTTAAGTGGGTATCTCAAATTCAATCATCTCAAAATTAAATTGTCTTAAAATATTGTCTTTATAAAGACAATATATAACACAAGCATTATCGTCTCTCCTGAGATGATTTCATTTTTGTCTCTCTAGAGACAATAGTTGGGATTAAAGACATATTGTCATTAAAGAGACAATATATTTGATCTTAACTATTGTCTCTCTAGAGACAATAGAAAATTACATTCAAAGATAATACAACATCACTTTTGTCTCATTAGAGAGTATAAAATAATGAATTTAGAAGATATCTCACCATTGAAATAAACCAATATTAAAAGTATTTAATTAAAAATAAACTACAATATCATTGATTAATTCATATTAGGACATAGTGGAATTGAACCACCAACCTCTTGCTTATAAAGCAGGCGCTCTTCCATTGAGCTAGCATCCTTTAAAGAATTATGTGAGAGTTATGCTAGTCCTTGAAATTTCATATATAGGCATTTAATTAAAAACTAGCAATTGCACTGAGAGTGAAATATATGGAAAAGTGAAACAATGGAGATGTCTATTTTGCAAAACCATTGGAAGACCATGTATTAACATGATTAATAGATTTACTTGCCTACAAAATTATCAGTACATACATAACCACTATCAATAACTAACTATTGATAGTAACCAACTATTGATTTCATCTTAGTAGCTTATTTCTGTTACCATTTCTCAATCAATTGCATTCCTAGAAGCTTATTTTCTATGCAATGATTCTGGATGCATGGCATTCAATGATCAGTCATCCCAAATATTTGTCAGTGGCATGTTAGTTTTGATAGAAGATTTCCCCAAAGAAAGTAAGCCAAAATTCAAATTAACCCAAAACAAATATGCTTGTAGCTCAAAGAAACATATCCACACGTTCTTACAATAATCAACTGCTCAGGGATAGATATGAGTACCATTATATAAAGAGACACCAATAGCTATGGCAACAAATCTGACAGTGCTAAATGTGCAAATTGAATTCAACCATAACAAAGAAAGTATGTCTGGAAAATGTGACAAAAACAATTCAAACACTCCCAACGGAATGATGAATTCTTGCAATGTAAGATTAATGTTGTAGTGATAATGTTTATAAATGGTCGGCAAAACAAGGATGGAAAGATAATTACTAATTCTATAAGACCAATAGTCAGATCTCTGAGAAAGAAAGCATCCAAAAAACCATATAAGATTGTGACTGCTTAAACTAACCTTGAGGCTCCTCAGTCAAAAACCATTTTAGAAGAACATGAAAAAATAATATTTGGCCTCCTCAGCTTTCCCTTGATTGCCAAACCCCTCACGTTGTGCATCATATGTCTCAAGTTCTGAAACTAGTAATTGATGGATTGTTGGGGGTTTCTCAGACACTGTCTGGCAATGATTGTTGCTCTTTCACTTTGGCCTCTAGCTATGCTTTGAGATTCTTTACCTGCATGACATGTAAAATTAGCCAAAGCCTTAAGACTGTACAACATAACAAATAACAATCCCTAGGAGATATTGCAGAAACTAGATAGTACATATGTTATTTTCCTTTAAGCTTTTCTAGATATTGCAATCCCTCCTCCTTTGTGTTTTTGTCTATGCTCTTTGATCCTAATTTCAAGTTGGTCTTCTAGTTTCTTTGCGTCTATAATCATTTCCCTTTCAATTTGGCCTCAAGTTGTGCTTCAAGATCCTTTACCAAGAGAAACTCAGGGAGATGGAGCAACAAAGAAAAATCTCCAAAAAATTAATAGCACAAAAGCAAAGGCCAAAATAATCAACACTGAATAGAGATAGCACGGGGTTTTTTGGAACCCTCTCTCCTTCCATTATGAGTAACAAAAGTACATGAAATGAATTGAGTGTACATAAAAATTTGAGAGGATGCATGTTATTGTGGGCTTAGTGTTCAAAGTTATTTTTCAATTTATATCTATCTATCTATATATTATATATATATATATATAAGTTATGGGTTTAATAGTCAAGATGGGCAATGAAGACCAACAATTTATTCAGTTGGCATGAAACAAACATTGTCACATCCTAGTTTTGGTACCTATTCAAGACAAGACAAGTTATAGATTTACATTTATATAAATTGAAATAAAACATTTTTAACTTCGTAAAATTATAGTGACATTAGAATGCTTCAAATATTTTTCAAAAACACAAAAAAAACATGAAATAAACAAAATTATGGAAATTCAAATTGGATAGACACCCAAGAAATAGAATCTTATGGAATCCATGCCTTCTACACAAGAATCTAAGCTTACATTGTGTTTAAAGATACCTATTCTCAAGTATAGCTTTGTTTGTCTCTGTAAATTGCGTTTTATCTATGAATAAGCTTACATTGTGTCTAAAGGTACCTATTCTCAAGTATAACTCAGTTTCGTCTCTGTGAATTAGGTTGTATCTCTAAATAATAATCAACATTCATTTTTGAACGTCTATTTCTAGGAATATATATAGCAAAGGATACCGTCACACTTTTTAGAACCCCTCCATCACATAGTCAAGCCACAAGAAAAGGAAGAATCTGCAACGCTAAAGCCTCAATCCACCCGGTGCAAAGAAATGCACATTGAAGTCAGTTGGATTTCTCCTTTTTCCTCAATCTTAGAAGCCAAAGTAAAAGCTAATATAACCCATCTCTACAATTTTGTATTCCCATGGCATGTCGATAGTCATTTTTTTGTGAGAACCATGAAATATTGTATGAAAACTACCTTATAAAGAAAAGTTTTGTTTACAGACAAAGTTAACATTCACAATATCTCCCCCTGTCAAAAATTTAACTCCCTTTTCCAGAGTGATCACAACTGAAGACAACATTTAGGAAAGGAGCACTTCTTAAGTAGAGCAGCCCTTACAAACTGATAGCTACATCCGGAAAACCAAGTACTCGAATGAAATTAATACTAATATGAGCACTTACCTGTGTACCCAATGAATGTGAGATCTTTGCACAACGCAAATACAACCAAACTCTTCAAATGGTTTACTAACTTCATTCACCCATATGCAAGTGTAAAAATTTTCATAAGCATTTTGAAAATAAATTATATTGGAGTTTAAAGACGTCCAACAAAATACAAACAAAGATGTGTAAGATACATATTCCTCGAGGTGTATCTCCAGAGCTTGAGATTGTTTATCTTTCAACAAAGCTCTCTGCCTGTGGAAAACACCTTCATGAATGTATATCTAGATATCAATGTCTTGGAATGCACCTTGGACATGTTGAGGTTCACGCCTATCCAATCACATCGATCGTTCTTCAAGCCAATGGCCAGAAAGTCAATGTTGGCATGGGTGACTAGATACTTAATGGCATCCATCATCTTCTTTAATATATTCCTTTGCACAATCGTAGTTACAAAATTGTTTTGCAACTACAAATCCCCTTCTCTCAAACCATGGAGTATGCTAGTGTTCCCCATATCAAACCATGCAGACTTGAAAACTAAGGAAAATAATTTATTAAAATCAGAAAGTAAAGATGGTAGAGATGTATGATCCGATCCAAGATGGGAAGGATGGAGAGGTTTGATCCCCTCCAAGATGGGAAAGTTGGGTTACACATGTATTATGACCAATGAAAAGTTCTCGATGTCTTGTTTGTGGATTCATATAGAAATATTCAACATCTTGGGACCAACTATATTTAGGGTTAACATTTATGTATATATATTTTATGCATTCAAAGTTGAAACCAAATGGTGTGTAGCAGAATCATGCATCAAGAGAGGCCAGATGTGCTCTACAGTTTTGGTGGAAGAGACGTGTTTCTCTATATGTTGATAATGTTAATAACCTAAAATGGAAAAAAATTTGAAGTTCGAGGCATGTTAGTAACCTAAAATGGGAAAAAAATTAAAGTTTGAGGCTTGACATGGAAGATGTGTTGCTCTATTAAATAATTGTCATCACGTAACATTTTAAAAATTTTAAAAAAGACTAATCTTAACTTGAGATTCTTGAAATACTAAGTGGTTTATACTCTTTTTCTATTTTTAAAAATATATTTAGGTGTCAAATAAAATTAAGGTTAAGATGAATCTATACTAATAGTGTATCATCTCGTCATCTAGTGTTAGATATTAACACATGTATTGAATATAGACATTAATATAGACCTATTTAAACCAATATTCCACCACATTTACAGACTGATGATGGAAAAATAAAAGATCTTAAAAACAAATAAATAAGACAGAAAGAATAAAAGTCACAAACAAAAATGAAATATTCACAATATCAAATATGAGATGAATATTCACAATCACTTAAGGAAAACACCCATCATTTACTGAAAAATGTACTGCATTTCCACACTCAAGAATATGTGCCCCCATAAGAGGGACAGGTTCCCTGTGTAAAAAGGGTTTCAACAGGGGTCTATTCTTCATTGTAGCAAAGTTAGAAGATTATTTTTTCAATACTCACAAATAAACCATGGATCAAACATTGGAAATTTTGATGGGAAATCTTGAGGTTCTTAAATTTTAAGCATATATCAAGCTACTCATAAAACAGTGAGAACAATGACATAATGTTTTGAGGATTACCTTATCAATATAGGTTTTGTCTTTGAGCAATGTTTGCATTCACAATATCTCCCCCTGTCAAGAACTTGACTTCTTCCTTGGCAATATCTCCCCTACTCAAGAACTTGATTTCTTCCTTCTCCACGGAGATGATAACTGCAGACATGTGACAAGAAACACATTGTTAAGTAGTCTGGCCCCTAAAATCCCATAGCTGCAACTGTAACACACACCAAATACTCGAATGAAATTAGTAGTAAACTAACTACATACCCATCTCCCGCAATAGAGGTAAGATCCTCGCAAATATAAGCAAATATTCAAATGGGTATTTTGACAATGGCATTGTAAGATCCTTACAAATAAGAGCAAATGTTCAAATGAGTATTGTGACAATGGCATGGTATTTTGATTTTTAATTGTGCTGTGCCCATATACTTATTAAAATTATGTGCACTATCTTCATCTTCAACTCCATCATCTTTTCCATGTCTATTCTACATGTCTATTCTACAGTGACTCCATGACCTTTTCCATGTCTACTCTACAGTGTGCAACCATAAAAAGTTAAACACCTTAAAACACATCAATTTCAAAGGTATGTATTCTTGAAGGTGTTTACCCCAATCTTGAGATATATTTCAACAAAACCTTCAACCTAGAGTGGACACCACCATCATATCTTGAATATCGATGTTTTGGAGCACATCTTGAACACTTGTGGTTGGCACCTATCCAATCACAACCATCATGCTTAAAGCCTTAAGATCCCAAGTTCAACAACATAGTAGGTAGGGTAGTGAATGATGAGTCCATGCCCTTTACGAAGAAGCCAGTGGCCTGGCAGCCAGTGTTGGCATGGGTGGCCAGGTCCTTGATGGGCTCCAACTCCTTCTTCAAAAGGCTTCCCTACAGAAACCCTAGTTCCAACATTGTCTTGTGGTTGGAAATTCCATCCAAGAGGGGAAAGCTGGGTAAAAAATGTATTGTGCCCAATGACGAAATGACGGGTCACCTGTTTCTGGATTGTAGATAGATAGGCATATTGGGGCGAGTTATTTTAGGGTTTCAATTTATGTATACACATCATAGCTATTTCATGGGTTGAAGATTGAAGGCAAACAATATGCAGTGGAATCAAGAATAGAGTGAGGTGAGATGCACTTTAGAGGTTGAGTGTAAGAGATGTTTGATGTTAATAATAAACCGATCCAACATTTAAGCACCCAAATGTTTACTTGTCTCGCTTTTTATTTCTCTCTATGCAATATATTTGAGATCAAGACGGATCTATACACTACCAATAGTGTATGATGAGGGAAGCATGGAGTTACATAGACTAGCCATCTGAGGAGCTTCCTAGCTTTGAATCTCAGTATGGGAACTCACCTCGCAGATTACAATGGGGCAAGTCAACTCACTTTGGCATATTCCAAGAATGAAAATAGGGAAATTATGTTGTTGGTTTTTTGATTGTCTGCTGGCATTTATGGACTACCAGACATAGCTCCAGTTCTTCTCTAGAATGTCAAGATGGCAGTTCAACTCACTTTGGAAAATTCCAATGTGCCAAGTCAACTCACTTTGGCAAATTCCTAGACCGAATATACAAAATTTTGTTGTTGGTGGCATGTTAATAAATTTATATTACCGTGCAAATAGTTTTTAACATATTGTAATGTAGAAGATTTTCTCCATCGAAAGCTTTGGCATGTCCTAGTCTTTGATAATGTTAATGTGATTCTATCACCATGTTTTATAGAAATGAATGTCAATTTATAGACTTCTTCCATTTGATCATATTGCAATCGTTAGCTTCTGCAGATTTTGCAAATGATGTCATTTTTAATTTCAAAATTTATGTCTGACTAAGAAAACTAACGCATGAAGCATAA
>APFE030999509.1:0-10249 GCA_000404065.3 Pinus taeda
TTCTATTTGCCATTTGCATTGCACCAACACTACCTATGTAACACATTTTGATTTGATGACTTAATGAGAAAACTACAATTGTCAGTGTGTTTATCTTACTATCTTGTAGTTGTAAGTTGTCTTTCAGTTATGAATTATGAATCATGATTTAAATTTTTAATAGATTTATCATTTATGTGATCAATATCACTGACATTTATTTGAATTTTGTATGTACTCTGCATGCTAATAGCTATAGATGAAGATCTATGTTTGAAATCAATAAATTTGTATCATTATTTAAAATTTGTGTAAGAAATATGATAATATCTAATTTTTAATATATTATATATATATTATATATATATATATATATATAATAAAATATATATAACGTGTCCTAACGTGTCCTGTTCCGGGGGGTCAGCGTGTCCGAATCCGACACCACGAATCTCGAATCCTACGTGTCTCGAATCCCCGTGTCAGGTGACTTAGGAGCCAACATGGGAAAGTATCCCTAAAAGCATAATTATGCTAAATGTGAAATTTCCTTAATTACAGTAATTAGAAATGTAATCTTCCTCTACTAGAGATTATTTGTCTTCAAAATTTTAATATGACAAATAACGATTAATTCACTATTGTAATCTTCATGAATAAATATAGGAATTGAGAAATAACGCATGCACAAAATTATTGACATCGATATTTTTGAACAAATGTCCCTTGGAAAAACTCCAATGTGGGGAAACCAATTTCGCGACTGTTGGTTTATATTATCAATAAATCTTCAATAATTTGAGAATTACAACAACTGTTTGCCTCTCATTGTCAAATCTTTGGCAAACAATTTTCTCCATTGGAAAAATCAACTAGAAATGCAAGTTCACTTCTGCAAGAACAATTCAGCCTCCCTCTGCCTATTCGCACCTCTTGCTGCTGACTAGAAATGCACACTGCTAGCTCTGGGAAATTCTTTTTGCCTTTGAAAATTTGTTCCAACAACTACACTACTTCTTGCAACACATTGAAGCCACTCACACCTCCTTTGCTACCTAGTTTCAGCACTGGAAATCGAATTGTAGCCTTTGCAATCCGCTGTGGGAAAACTGGCAATGCGCACTAACTGAATCAACCTCCCTCTTGTAGAATAAGGCGACCTCCTTTCCTCCTCAGAATGACTGAAAAATTTGTGGAGAATTTATTTGGAAATTCTCTTTACAAACTCTCTATTGAAACCTCGCCATTGGTGTCTCCCTCTGCGCCCTTGCTATCATTGCAAACCATAGTCATTGAGTATCTTTGTGTGTTCTCCAAAGGCCCCATCGACTTGCCCTTATAATCTCTTTTTGAGCAATCTACGACCATGATCTAATCACAATCAATGGCTAAGATCATCTTGACCCATCAAGTGACTTTTTTCAGAAATGTCTAGAGCAAAATCAATTTACCTCAATTAATCTGATTTAATTAACCAATTTTCCTAAGTTAGACTTACGAAAATAATTGATAACTGGTTAATTAATCTAATTAAGATATTTCTTGTAAAAATTTATCATTTCCCATCCTGGTTTTCAGTTTCACCTTATTTCTCCCATATAGTTAAATGCCCATTTCCATATCCATACATTCAACACTGGAAAAAATAAATTTTGCTGAAAACACAAATTCTGGAAATTTTACAGAATACTGGAAAATGCAGAAATAAAAATCAGCAGGTACAAACAGCTATTTAACACATTTAAACACAATGATTTTTGGTCAAGGTGACCCTGAAAAAGCCCCCTACAACTCTTGGGGAAAACCAGTTCGAGAGCTCTTCTTTATTTCTGAAAATGCCTTTTACAGTGAGAAATATTTAGCAAAAATTCAGCAAGCAAACTTTACAACTTATCTCATTTTCCGTGCCCCGGAAAACTGCTGTACCACTGCTGAACGGACTATACATACTGCTGTACGGACCTCGATTTTTGTGCAGAAAATCTGCTGTACGACCCTTGATTTTGTGCAGAAAATCTGTTATACGTCCTCCTGAAAATCGTGCCCAAAAATTTGCCTTTTACAATGTGCTCACTCAGCTGTACGGATTTACTAAACTGCTGCCTTGGAATGTGTGCCAAGCTGCTG
Source organism: Pinus taeda (assembly GCA_000404065.3). Lineage (NCBI taxonomy): Eukaryota > Viridiplantae > Streptophyta > Pinopsida > Pinales > Pinaceae > Pinus > Pinus taeda. The sequence continues at coordinate 2,107 of APFE030999509.1, forward strand.
TCTCTTTCTCCTCCTGCTCAGAAATCTCCTTTGCTCTCTTGCTCTCTCTCTCTTTCAATCTGCTCATGAAAGAATGAATGACCTTTTCCTCCTTTTCCTCTTTTAATCTAACCCTAAGTGACTTTTGGGTGATCCCTAAATCTAATGGCTGAAATAGATTGAGATCAAGGGCTGAGATTAAATGCTCTTTTAAATCTCACTTTCTATTTTTTAATTCACCCCACTTTAATAAAGACCCACTTAGTCATTTATTTCCAAAGTCACTTTTCCTTTCTAATTTTTCATTTGACTTTATAAAAGACACTTTAAAATTAGACTTAGTAACTTAATCACTTAAAGTCACTTTTAAATTAGATTTTAACTTTATAAAAAATTATAAAGTCACTTTAGAAGAAAAATTAAAATCTTTTGAACACTTTTCCCTAGGCCAAAGATCAAAGCCTAAGGGAACCACCTGTCCTCCGGTACCAAATTTCAACAAAACCCCCTCCACAGCCATGTGATTAAGCAGCCCCATCAAAGAAAGCCCATGGTTACAATTTGTCAATCCAACCAAGTCTGAAGATTTTGTGAGTGTGTGACTTTGCCTCTTCAAGGATGTTGTGATAGGTTGCTATTGCATTTGCAATGAGTAGTGGCCAGTGGGCGGATTCGTTCTTAAAAATAAGGCAGTTACAGGTGAGCCATAAAGTCCAAAAGATTATTATAGGTAAACATTACGCTTTTGCTCCCTTGTGATCAGTAGTCCAATTGTTCGATGCTTGTGAGATAGAAGAATCCTACCATGCATTCCGCATAGAGAGTTGTTGTGTAACAGCTTGCCAGAAATGAGTGGCAGACACACAGAGCAAGAATAGGTGCTTGTTTGATTCAGATGCTTGTTTACAAAATATACACCAAATCGGGCCGTGTATGGATCTGCACATAAGGGCTTCACCTATGGGAGTTTTATTGCTTAATACACTCCACATGAAGAGACGTGGTCGTGGTGGAGTTTTCAATCTCCATATCTGTTGCCACCATGCATTAGTGTGCGTGGGCTTACAGTCCAGTAGAAAATGGTTATAACCCAGCTTAGGAGTGTATTTCCCATGCTCAGCTGGGATCCATACTAATACATCAAGGTCCTGATTGAGAGTTACATGCACTTCGGACAATGCCACTAGATATGATTCCCAGGTATGTTGCCATTGAATAGGAATATTCAGATCATGTGTTGTTCGCCAACGTTGTCTAAATATGGTACTGTGTTCATGATCGGCAATCTGCATAATCGTCATGAGATTCCTGTGATTGAGATAATGTATGAGATTCGAAATCAGTTCATATCTATTTCTCCCACCTCTCCATGGATCGATACCTAAATGGAAAGATGTTCCATTGTTGATGCGCCAAGCCAAGCCTGCTCTAATGAAATGCATTGTTTGTAAGATTGCTTTCCATACAATGGATATGCCTCCTCGAGACCAGTCTTGTAAACGGACCCAGTCCAATGTTTGCTGTAGTCAAATGTATTTATGATATGTCATAGTCATCCAAAGATTCTTTGCAGTGAGAAGAGACCATCTCATCTTGGCTGTAAGGGCTTGGGCAAAAATAGGCAGATCTTTTAACCCCCCCCCCCCCCCCATTTTTTTGGCAAAGCAATTTTCTTCCAGCTTACCCAAGCAAATGTTTTACCTTCCTTTTGACCATTCCATAGATATCGGGAGCATAACTGTTGTATATGACCGAGAATTCCCTGAGGGATCCAGGCAAATGACATCCAATATACCGGGGTGGCTTCCAGTATTGATTTTATCAAAACAAGTCTCCCTACTCTTGAAAGAAATCTATGGTTCCAGATTTTCAACCTCTTCTCAATTTTAATCACTAACCAGATCTAGTCAGCAATCTGATAGCTATGGGGTTTGATCTGGAATCCCAAGTATTTGAGACCATCCGAGAGGTTATGTGATTAGTAAGGAAAGTACTGATGTGTTGCTTTGTCCTCCTGTGGGGTGGTATGTGACAAAGTAATAGTAGATTTTGATTGGTTTGCAACCATGCTTGTGGCTTTTTCAAAAAGAGTTAGAATATCATGGAAGGAGGTTGTATCCCTGATGCTGCCATCCAAGAAGATCAGGACATCATCAATGAAGAACAGATGTGTGAAGTGGCAGAGTTCGTTCATTCTCAGTCCTTGGAGACTGCCATTCCTTTTTGCGGAGGCAATGAGCCTACTAAGTCCTTCCAACACTAATAGAAACAAAAGAGGAGACAATGGACATCCCTATCACAGCCCACATTCAGCATGAAAGAATTGGGATGTCGAGCCATTTATCATAATACTAAAGGAAGTTGTGTTGATGCAGCAGATAATCTAGTCTGTGAATGCTAAAGGAAACCCTAAGTGAATCAGGATCATCTTGATGAAGAGCTAGTTTACTCGATCAAATGCCTTGGCCAAATCAATCTTAGGGATTAGGCTTTTCAGATTCCTAGATTTAATAGAATGAATGGCTTCTTGGGCTGTGCCTATGGCTTCATGGATCTGCCTATTGTGGAGGAATGCAAATTTCTCAGGGGATATATGGTGGGAGAGTATGGGTCAAAGTTGATTTTCTATGATCTTTGCAATGATTTTGTATAGGGTATTGCAGAGTGAGATGGGACGGAAATCATTGAAGAATGTAGGTGAGTCAGATTTCGGAATGAGAGCAATGAAGGTGGCATTGATGGCCTCATACATTCTTCCAGTTTTCCTACACTCATCAACAACCTTGAGTAGATCATTCCCAATGAGGTCAAAAAATGCTAAATAGAATTCGATGGGCCAACCATTCGGACCAGGGATTTTATCTTTCTAAAACCATTTTAATGTCCCTTCAAGTTAATCTCTGGTGATTGGAGAAGTTAACTCATCTACCATTTCCTGGTCAAAAAATCTTGGGAAGTGCCCTACTACTTGAATGATCTCAGCAAAGTTTGTAACAGGAGGCTCCTTGAATAGCTGTTGGAAATGTGATATGCCCAACTGTGAAATTTGATGAAAGGTTTTTGCAATACTTGCCAGATAGTATTGGAGGCTTTCCTTCCCTTGGCAAATTTTTGGAAATACCTAGTGTTCTCATCCCCTGCTTTGAGCCAGATTGCCCGGCGCATGAGTCTCCAAGATTCCTCTCGCTCCTTCAAGATTTTCGATCTTTTATTTTCCAGATCAATCAGGTTTGATTTGGCTTCAGCACTTAATAATCCTCTGTTGTTGTCATCAATAAGGTCTGGCAAGGTTGCTTCCATAGAGATGAGGGTATGGATATCCCTTTGGTGTTTTTCCTTTGCCCACTTAATAGTGAGCTTCTTGAGCTGAAGAAGGACAAAATCCCTCAGCCCAAGTGTGACACTGTGAAGGGCAGTTTTGTGTCCAGTAATTAGTGACCAGATCTATGAACGAGGGATCCTATAGCCAGGATGAGTTGAATTTGAACGGGACCTTGGGCTTGGTTGGCAGTCCAGCAATTTCCAGATAGATAGGCGAGTGGTCAGAGATGCCTCCAGACCCAACCCACTGCTTGTAATGAGATAAACGCTGAATCAATGGATTTTAATGACAAAACGATCCAGTCTTCTAGCAAGGGCTACCTCCCCAACCCTTCTATTCCTCCAAGTGTGCAGTGGCCTATTCATAGGAACATCGGTGAGGTGGGCCTGTTCAAGGAGATTTTCCATGATATCAAAGAGTGGATCAATCTGTGTCGATGACCCCAAGACTCACTGTATCCAATAGAAAAGTTGAGGTCCCCTCCCGAGATGAGGTTGTTAGGTGAGGATAGGGAGAGATGGAGGAGGTGATTCCAGAAGGCCTCCTACCCCATACATAACCCATATACGTTCATTACTCGAAACTCCATTCCCATCTCCGCAGAGAAAAAGTCAATACCAATGTACCCCTTCCCTCCCCAAGTCGATTTAGGGTTTACAATACGGGGGTTATATCCCAAGGCCAGCCCACCTGGTCGACCCATAACATCGAGAGAAATGAACTCCCACCTCGGGCATATACTCTGCAAAACCTAGGCAATGTGTAGGGATTCCCCCAGGGTTTCTTGTAGAAGAATAATATCAACAGGCTCAACAGTAAAAAGTCTGTGGAGGGCTAGTTTTTTGGGAGTGCTAGCCAAACCCCTATAGTTAAAGGAAAGGCATTTCATGGGGGAACCATGTCAAGGGTTTCCTTTTCTCTAAGAACCCGGTCTAGAGAGGATTATCTTCCCAAGATCACCTTAGCGCCTGCTCGAAGAATAACATGTGAGAGGTATGATTTGCGCCCCAGTTGAGGGGAGAGTCAGGCTAAGGCCAGATATTGGCAGATGCAATTCCCCATTGGTTGAGCACAATCAGAGATTATATGGATGAGAGGGTGTTGAGGGAGGAGGAGATGGCGAGGAAGTGAGCACCATATGGGTAATAGGGGAGGTGGTGGAGTGTACCAGATGGTGAGGGAGAAGTGAGCATGAAATGGAGGCAGGAGGGGTGGAACAGTGCAGTGACGATACATTATGCATATGATGTGTAGATGATGCATAAATAGAAGATAGAACAGGGGAAGAGGGAAGAGGAATACCCGTTGAACGAGCCGCTTCAGCAGCTACCCTGGCTTGAGTCAGAGGAGGGGATGGAGGGCCCGAAGGGGTTCCTGTGTCGTGTTGATCCAGCCTGAATGGAATTGTCTTCCAATATGGATCTGGAGTAGCCACAGAGTGTTTTCTAATGTTGTCTGAGGCTCCCTTGTCATTGCGTTCCTGTCCCACTACTGCATCCGAGGGTTTCGAGACCAGAGGGCATTCCTTGAATAGATGCCCAACCTTATGGCACCTTCGACATCTAAAAGGCACACCCTCATATTCTAATATTTGTACCCTAGTGAAATTATTCCATTACATGTTATTTTTTCTTCCAGGCCGTCCCAGGTGTCCAAATGCACCAAAATGCGAGCTAGGGTTCGATTTTTTTATTTTACAATGGATTTGTCATAATCTAGAAAGATGTCGAGGGTATTCCCTATCCTTACGAACACTTCTTCTAACCAGTACTCGAGAGGTAAACTTGGTAACTGCACCTAGAGTGGTCCTGCTCCTATCTGGTCTCTTTCTGGATCAAAAAGAGGGCTCCATCTTTTGAGCAAAACGAACCCCATTTCTATATGCCAAAATCGAGTCGGAGCCAGGTTCGTGTATTCTTCAAGTGGGAAGTGGAGCACAAACCACCCACGGGGTAGTGTCTGAACCTTCGGGAGCTATAAAAAGATTTGTCCCCATATCTCTTTAACCCATAATCCCAGTCACTCCATTATGTATGTTCTACTGCAAACCCTATTCACCAACACTTTCCTTGCTCTATCATCAACTTCCCCCATAGTGAGACCTTCACCAAACTTAATGGTGAAATCCTTATCGGATGCCTTGTTACACTTAGTTTTCTTCTTCCCTGTCCTCAGCGCAGTAGGATGATCCTGTAATGGGTCCAAGGGTTTGTTTGATGCAAAATGTGTCTCCGCCGACCTAACCCAAATTACCGAGGTATCGAAACAACCTGATGGAGGAGAAGGGTCCTGAGATTTATCGCCAGATCCGGGATGTTCAGAGGTTTGATGAATCTGAGCGGTCGCAGTAAGTACGGGGTCCCAGCGGGAGGATGGATTCTGGGAGAAACAGAGGTCTGTAGGAGGCATTGGATCGAACAAAGGGGATGAACAGGATGCTAACAGGTTAAGGGTGCTAGGAGACAATGACGGGCAGTCAAGAGCTCGCGAGTTGATGGAAAGGGACCTGATGCGAAGAGTGGATTCCTTATGCTCGGGAAGGGAGACAACCGACACTAGAGTCAAGCTGGACATGCAGTTGAAACGGGAGCTGTTTTAGGGTTAGGGTTGAAAAAAACCGCCTGTTCTGAGTAGGGATCTGGAGAATAGTCCATAGCATCAAGGTCCATTCCCTCCATATTAACCGTTAATGTTGACAGATGGAAAGGAAGTGCAGGCAAGGAGCGGCGAGTAGTCTATAGGGCAAAAAGCTTCCGGAAGACTGGCTGCAGCTAACCGTGGTCGGTGATGCGGCTAAGGTAAACGCAGGCAGGGCTACAGCATGCCATCCTCCTATGCTTGAATTTTTCAAATGCATTAGCCATATCCATTTTTTATGTAATGTGTTACAACATCATTTAAATGTTTTTTAAAAGAAATATAATCGTATCCACATAATAGTTCTATATAAAAGAAACAATCTAAAATCTAAAAGCTAGTAGTGAGGCATGTTGAAGATGTACAATGGTTAAAACCAATAGTACATTGGTTTTAATGTTTTAACAAAGGATATTAACATTAATTTCAATGTTTTTACAATTGACTAAGTTGTTTGCTACATTGCTTTTAGTATAGTGCATTGATTTCAATCTTTACACAATAGATAAAATTGATTTCACTACATTGGTTTAATTGTTTTGTGCATTTATTTCATTATATTGCAAAAATTTTAGTGTTTGTCAAGTTGGAGATTTCTAATTTAGTTGTTTGATACATTATTCTTAATATAGTACATTGATTTCAACGTTGTTCGCACAATGGATATAATTAATTTGAATCCAATTTTGTAGGCAATACATTCATTGGGTGGACAATACAAATATAGAGGAAACACTGTCAATTTTCCTCAACAGGTCAACGATGTTGACCTAGCATTACCACAACATATAGAAGACTTAGATTTAAAGATTGTTGTGTGAGAAAAAAAGGTCAACAAGGATCAAGTAATGATTTCATTGTCAAAAAATAGAGAGTAATGGATGCATTGTTATACAATATTTAAAATGGTCCATACTATTGGGATCTTCAAGTTAATTACAATGCACTAGATCAATTACTTCAAATTGTGATATATGTTTCACATGTGATTAATTATGTTACTTTACTAAAGATAGACAATGAAATCTAATTTGCAAGGTTAGAATGGGTGGACATGCTTGATGATATCTTAGATGGTTTACAAACATCTTCATTGTATCAAGGCCTCCTATTGCACAAGGGAAAATGAGTATATTCAAACATGGAAAAATAACCCTAGTGTAGAAGGATATAACCCAAATTATGGATCAACCAAAGTGTTTAATTGACTTATCATTGCTTCATCTCAAATAAATGAATATAAGACTAAGGTATTATTTGATATATCATTTCCAACATTGTTCCCTAGAGATGAAGCAAATTGGTTGCAACCACATATTTGCAATTTCCATCTTCTATAAAAATTATTTAGATGGATTGTTATATGTGATTCAATATTATCCATACCATTATGATGTTTGAATTGACTAAAATACACTAGATTAGTCACTTAAAATTGTGATAGATGTTTCACATATACCTTTAGGGATACCTTTTGCATTTCCACCTTTGGGTAAAGAGCTTTGGGAGGTGGGGTCCAAATATTTGAAAACAAGATTGAAAAATTGATCACTAAGCATGTGGCTTTGGTAGACATATTCTAGCTTTGTAACAGAGTCCATGTGGAAACCATACCTATTATTCATCATGTTGGGCTCCATTCAAAGAGGCATATAAACTTGGGGTCATGCTAAACCCAAAGAGATTGGGGTGGCATGGGAGTCATCAAAATGCATACACTAATGCAAGCTCTATATGATAAGTGGATGCTTTAGGTCGTGGAAGGGGTTTTAATTTTTTGTGTGGATAAACGCATAATCACTTCACAACTTATTTGATGAACCCATTCATAGAAAACAATGATCAGTGTTGAAGTTGTACATAGATAAGCACATGATCACTTCATATAATCACTTCTCAACTTGGTGCATCAACCCATTCTAATAAAACATATTGAAGAGGGAGAAGTGTCTTTCAGATAAGTTAGTGTTAGCCACAACCCAAAGATATAAAAAATGAGTAACATATGGCCTTTGCTATGATTACAAGTGCATTATTAGGTTTGTTTAGTTCAATGCCACAAGTTTGAGCATTGAGAAAATAAACAAACATTATTAGGCTCTCTCTCTCTCTCAATAAACAAACATTATTAGGCTCTCTCTCTCTCTCTCTCTCTCTCTCTCTCTCTCTCTCTCTCAATATTTTGTGTATGTTTTGTGTATGTGT
>APFE030999514.1:0-15213 GCA_000404065.3 Pinus taeda
AATAAATTTGCATGGGCATCCTTTTTTTTTTAAACTATTGCAATTGAATTAAAATGAAAAGAATCTATTTAATTAAATAATATAAAATGAATTTGCATGAATACATTATTTTTTATACTATTGCAATTTAATTAAAATGAAAAGTCTTCCATATCATTCTTCTAGGGTAATGTAAAAAAATAAATAAATACTAATATAAACTATTTTTATTAAATTTATACATATCCTTTTAAAAAAATGTAATTGTATGGTTAACAGTTATACAAATATGTCAAATTGTTTGAAATAGGTGTTCATGAATACTTTGTCATTTATTTTTAATTTTTAAATTTTATTGTATTTTATTATTAATAAATTCTAGTTACATAATTTTACAAATATAATTTATTACATTAATAGAGGTAGAGTTTATAATTGTCATAGTGAAAGGTGAGAGTACGAATGCGGGAACGAAGCAGGAGCAACCAGGGTTTCAGGTTATAGTGGAAACCTTCCCCATGGATGGGCGTAGAGGAGGGAGCTTCACTCCCTCCTTCAAGGAAGCGGTAACCAACAAGAGCAAGATCTTCCGAATAAAGCCAGAGGTAAGGCTGAGGAAGGAAGGAGAAACAGGGAAGAGGAAATAGAAGGATCCAAATTAGAGGAGAATGATGGCACAAAAGATGAGGAAAATGACAAAAAACAGAGAGAAAAAGACAAAAATTAGAGGGGACCACGTAAACCCAAGACTGAAATCACTCCTAGAGTAGTATTAAATAATCCAGCGCTGCAGGCACATAGGGAGCACATGTAGACTTATGCAATCATATGTAAATTCATGGGGTTATGGCCTACTAAAAAATATTTACAAACTTGGATTAGATACCACTAGAAGCCCAAAGGGAGCATTGATCTTCATCTGGGGTCCAAGGGTTTCTTCACTGTGGTGTTCACCAACATTGAGGATAAAGACATAGTTTTTGAAGGCGGGCCCTACTTCTATGCAGCAGTAGGGCTCTATATGAGGCCATGTATGATGAATTTCATTCCGGAGAGGGAAACTTTTTCTTCAGTCCCAGTTTGGGAAGACTCTATTCTCTACCTCTTGATTATTGGCAAACAAAATCGCTAGCTGCCATAGGCAATAAATTAGGAAGTTTTGTCAAAGCTTCTGTAGCCACAAGGAGGGGAAAATATACCTCCTTTGCAAGGATCTCTGTGGAGATGGATCTATCTGGAGGTCTTCCGGATGAGGTTATCTTGGAGGGTTTTGATGAGGAATGGGTGCAGACAGTAGACTATGAGCATATTCCATTTAGATGTCGTAGATGCCATGAACACGACCACCTTCTAAGAGACTCTCCTCTCATTAAAGCAGAAAAAAAAAAAAAAAAAAAAAAATACTAACACAATGAAAGACACAAATAGCTTTCACAAAGTTGTTCATAAAGGAAAAAGTGGCAAAAAAGGGCCAAAGCAACATCAAGCGGAAGGACAAAAGGCTAGTCAGAATCAGTTCCAAGTTCTCGAAGAGGATGAATAAATAGAAAGAGAAGATCAAGTAATGAAGGAAAGTTATGAGAAGGGGGAGAAGAAAGAAGATAATGATTAGACATAGGAAAATGAAAAACATAAAACATGATGAGTGATTCAAAACTAGAAATGGATCAGGAAATGAACCAAAGTGAGATGGAAACGGAGGACAATGAGTTATAGGAGATTCTTGATAGAGAAAACCTAGATCTAGAAGGGTTCCTGAATCAGGGAACTACAGGTGGGGTAGAATCACTACCACAAGAAGAGATCAATAGAACACAGCAGTTATTCCTATGGAAAAATCGGGCAAAGGGTTTGGCAGTTATTCTATTCCAATGTATAATAACAATGTGTCACCGTAAACAAAAGGCAAAGAGTTAAATAAATTTAATTATGTTTGTCTTCACATATTTTTATTTTTACATGGTTTGATTTAATAATATTTATATTTTATAAAAAAAGATTCTACATTGTTCTGTTACATATAATATGAGAATTTTTTGAATATGATATGGTGTATATATGATTATAAATTTATTAAAAAAGACATTGGCTAGTGGAGGCAACATGTTTAGTGAATTGTTAGTATATGTTATTTTTGGAGCGATAACATGTTGTTGCATGTGTTGGTGTATAGGAGTGGTTTTAATGATAGTTGGTATTTTTAAGTTTATTAAGTGACTATGAAAGTTAATGAGTTAGTTAATTAAAAATTATTTATAAAGTATTTATTAATGGATGATATAGTTGTTTGGTGAAATGTTTGTTAATAAAATAATGGTTATAGTGGAGTTGACAACAATGTGAATTTTTTTATGAAAGATTAGTTTACTAAAATTTACAGTTAAGAAAATTTTTGGGGACATTATTAGAAATAATAGGGAACTTGAAATATGTAGTTTGTGTTTTATTTTGTAAAACATTTATGCCATCCATGGTGTTACTCCCATGCCTCAATTTGTAAGAAACTATGGTTGGTTGCCAAGGATGTTGGCCCATGGACTCATGATCTGAAATCACCCGATAATGACCTCAGAGAATTAATGAAGGTATTACAGACTCAAGTGCTCAAGTGTGCTTATGTTATTTTATGCAACGGATCAATAAGATTGCAAAATACACAGGCACTGAAACAGTCAGAAAAACACAGTAAGCAAACACATAAAACACAACAAGTTTAATAAGGAGTTCACCCAATCCTCCTGGGCTACGTTTCCTGGTCTAGCCTTCAGTGGTGGCCTTTCTATTGTGTCTTAAAAGCAGAGGTTTTACAACAATGAGCTCAATTTGAGTCTCACTTAACAGATGATGATGAGTAGGATTGTAATTGGATCCCCCAAGTATCTAGAGTACACAAACTCCCCTTACTGAATCTCGGCCTCAACTGGTCTCGGTGGTATGAGTCTAATCTGGTACTTAATACCTGACAGGTATACACAGAAGAGTTGCTTGAACCTTTCCAGCCTTCTTTAGAGTTCACAAACTCTTGGACTCTCTCTGTCTCTGTCTGCTCGATGCTGCTTTTGCTCTGCAGGTCAGCTCAGCTTCTCTGTTCTCTACAATTTGCTTCTCTCTCGCCTCTCGAATTTCTATTTCTCTCTTTCTGCCTGTTTCTCTCTTTTCTGTTCGTGGCTTAAAGCCAATCCGCTCCCTGACTGTTCGTTTCTGCTTTCCAGCTCCCTGGATCTCCTGCCTCTGTCCGCTTGAATTCCCTTGCTCTACGTCATCATCACTATGTAATGCTTCACAGGGAGGTGGCCACCTTTTTCCTTGCGAACCGAGTGTCAATTCTCTTTGAACGGTCATTATTTCCGTTGCTCCAAGATTGCCTGTGAAACTGATTCCTCTGGCAACTCATCGGTCATACTGGACCTCAAATATCATGTGACTCAACCTATTTCCCCGTCGAATTCAGTCACCCATCGGATCATTTCTCCACTGTTGATCTGGAGCCTCTAGATCCTACAGTCTCCATTCATATCGGACAGGTAAGTAGCATGACCTTTACCCTTCCAATGTGAGCAGTTTTCTCTCTCATCCGCTGGACGCGTGTCACCCAGTGTATGGCATCGGCGGGACTCGGTTGAACCCGCTTAACGCTTGTAGTCCTTCCGATATCCTACTGGTTTTAGCGCGGGACCTCCCTTCTGGCAGAATCGACGATTTCAGTATGGTTTTATGCTTTCCTCGTGACCGAGCACTTGGGGGCTTTCCTTCACTAAGGGGGATGTCTTGCGATACACGATTAGCGCTTAGCGCTAATCGTGTATCAGAAACTGCCTCTGTTTCAGGATTTGACCTCTCGTTTGTCAATTTTGTGCCAGTGCGCGATTACCATGGGCCAACAGTCTGCGCGCTTGACTGAGAGTCCTTGTTGCTCCATGCCGACCACAAATTGCCATTGTTTATAGGTTATTTATGATAAGATCGACATCTATAAGACTTTGAACTTCGGCATGAGTTTTTACAGAGTTCGGGTAACTTTAAGAGAGTTTAAGGATCCAATTCGGATCAACTCAAGAGAGGGGGATTACATGGGTTGTGTGCTCCAATCTTGAACTACTACATTCAATTTCAAGATATTGAAGTAGTCTAAATAAAAAAAAAAATTGGCATTAAGAAAGAATAATTTTTATGATTTGTGAAATCAATTTCTAAGAATCCACATTATATTCAAATGGTTTACTTAATAATAAAGATAAATTTTAATCAATAACACATTTATATGTTAAAGTTTTCTTTCATTTTATATTTTCATTTTGAGATCTATTGACGCACATAAACAATTGGTTCAAAGCAATTTCTCGAGATAAGGAAAAATAATATTGTTTTTCTTTTTGTAGCGTATTTTAAGGAAAAAAGAAAGTGGCAGTTAAAATTAATTTTTGAAACTTCCTAGCATAATTTCAAGAAACCAATTGAAAATTTGAAATTATGTGGAAATAATACATAAGTAATAAATAAATATTATTTGAATTGAAGCCCAAGAAGTGGAGATATCATTAATTAAAAATCAACTATTTTAGGATTTTTATAAAAATGACATCTTGATTTGCATATCATTTATCTTTAGATAAAGAAATCAAATTCTAGTCAAAATAATGTCATTAGTTCTAGAGTAGGTGTGCCATTCACAGTTTTGGTCATAACAACAAATCAAAGAATTTTAGCCACAATTATGCATATTTTCATCTAGCTACCTTAACTAGCCTCATGGAATAATTGATTTTTTTACAAACCCTAGTTTTATTTTGATAATGGAAAACAATACTATTTCATTTAAAAAGAGAATGATCATAGTATTAAAGAATTATTATAAAACCAAAAATCATTATCGAAAGAGGTGGAAATTTATTTTAGACATAACTTTTAGAGAAGATGTTGTCATATGATGGCAAACATTGCAGTAATTTAAGACGAGGACGCTTTATGAAGAATAGAAAAAGTTAATTTTAGATAAACAATTTCATGCTAATAAAACTTATAAATAAATCACTAAGAGTTTATTTTCATGTGGAAAATATATATATTACAAATTCATGGGAGTAATCAACAAGTGAATGTGACTTTCTCTATAAATCCCAAGAGCTAAATAAGCTACAAAATTGCCAATAGTAGCTAAGAATGTTCATAGTACACAAGTTAATGGTGTAAATGCTCATTTTTGAATATTCATAGCACATAAATTAATGGTGTAAATGCTCATTTTTTTTAAATATTTAAAGATTTCCATGGATAAATATGCACTGCATTCATTTTTTTATGCTATAGATATACATGATGTGGTTTTTGTTCTTGGATATCCTTAGATGGAGTGAATTTGTATAGCCTATATTACTGTTCAAAAGAATTTTATGAAGGCATGATAGAATAAATTAATATCACACTACAAGATATGTTTCTTAATAAACTAGAAAGGTCTAAAATGCCACATGCGAAAATCTCTATAGGGAACCCAATTGTAGAGGATAAGTTTCTTGTTGAATAAAAAGAAGAGCATACAACAACACCTCTAAAAAAACCATAGGAGGGGCATAAAAAGGAAGAGGAAATTAAGGAACCTCAATTTCAAGGGTCCAAGCAAGAGGAATTGACAACTAAGGTGGTTGGTATTTATCATGGAACAACATGGTACTAGAACAACAAATTGATGAGAGACACATGGAGGCATAATGATCCAGGTGGATATTGGTGGCCACTCGCCTATTCCACTTGGACCCCAACCATTGTTTCTTTCAGTTTTTCAATTTCCTTATTTGTAGCACAAATTACTATTTTTGGCAGTTTTTTGGGTCCTAAACTTCTGGAGCCATTTTGAGGACCTAAACGATGTTTTTTGGGAAACATGGGACCAACATGGATCATGGACCAATGTTGGTCATGGAAAAGTTTTATTCCTCAGATAGATCTTACTAACGAGGTATTGTGCATGTCAAACGGAGGTCGTATGCCAAAGTTACGACCCTGGGAAGTTGATGTACCAATTTACCCAAACAAGGCCCATAGTTTGGCACTTCATCTCCTAGGGTTAGGTTTTTGGATGTTTAGGGTTTTCAATTGTTTCTCAATAATAAATAGGTGTTTGAGCCTCATTGTAACACAGTTCAGAGGCATGTAGTTGCCACATCTCTTCTCAGAGATAAGCTACCATATCCCGAGATAGTCTTATTTCCAGTTTGTTTGTAAACATATTTCAGTATTTGATATTAATGAAATGAAGTGTTATTTCTACTACATCTTAGTATTTATGGTTATATCTGTAATTTGTTGCATTCTTGTTTAATTCTGTATCAGTGGTATCAGAGAGGTTTTCTCTTTCTTTGTTTTTCTTTGCATGTCCCCAAAGAGGTCAGGATATAAGGAGTTAGGGCTCGATTTGGTTGAACCTTTGCAAGATCAACCTCGCAAACCCCAACGACCACCCATGGGGGAAGAAAACAAAGATGAGGGGGTAGGAGATCTTATCAAAATATTCCTCGAGGAAGCCCTTGAGAAATAAAGGAATGCGATGATGGATAACTTTGCTCAGATCCTTCAACGATTGCCCACCTGTGGCGCATCCACATCTAGCAGTCACTCTGGAGGCTCCACTCCTTTTAAGGTACAACTGAACTTTGACATTCCCATATTTGAGGGCCAAATAGATGTAGATGCCACAAATGAATGGTTAAGTCTGCTAGAAGGGTATTTTTCTATTCATGATTTTTCCTGCTGAGAAAATATTACTTTTGCTCTTCTCAAAGTCACCCCCACGTCAAGTACTGGTGGGAAACCTACTGTGAGCAGAAGGATGAAAGTAATACCTCTCGTTTTTCAGCCGCACTCACTTGGAATTCATTATGGGTTGCCATCTAGGAGTAGTACTACCGTGTCGAGAGCTATAAGGATAAATACAGAAAGTGGACAACGCTACGGTAGGGAAGGGACCAAGATGTGTCAGACTTTACCAATGTTTTTCATACCCTTCGCACGAAGTTGGGTATCAAGGATTCTGAGAAAAATTTGGTACTGAAGTACCACGACTGTCTACATAGGTACATCCAGGACGAGATGGAGTTTCTCAACATATCCTTGCTCGGCACGGTGTACCAATACGCCGTCAAGATCGAGTAGAAGTTTAAATAGAATAAGCGAGACATTGGATCTATGAATCCGAAGTAAGGAAAGGTGCCCCAAACCACATAACAAAGGACAAAGCCAAGGTGGGGTGTCCTAGGACATCCTGTCAAAGCGGAAAGAAAAGAACAACACAACAAAGCTAAAGAAGGACATGAGAAAGCGGTGTGAGTTCCATAAGAGCTCCATTCACAACACAAGTGAGTGTCGGGCCAAACAATCATTGGTGGGTGAGTTGAAGGCTTCGGAATTAGATGCATGTTTCGACTCTGAGTCAGAACCCAACAAAGAGAATGACAAAGGGAAGCAGATTATTGATGCAAATCCCAATGCCACCATCACCACCTGATCCAAATTGGATCCATAAAATACTATCAAAGAACCATGACTGTATCGGGACGAAACAAATCTTCAAAGAATCCAAAACAACATCAAAAACACCCTGAACCAGTGGCAATGGCAGCCAGCATGGAACAACGAGGACCTCGGTCAAAGCGCACTGACCGAGGCCCATGGAGACTGCGCAGGAGGTCAAAGTAGCCCCTGGGAGCCCCGAATCGGGAAAAGGAGGTGATTTTCAATGTGCGCTAATTGTGCATCGATGGACGAACAGGGCCAAAATGGAGGAGCCTTAAGCACTCGGTCATGTTGGGAGCCGGAGAACCGTAGGCGGAGAAACGAAAAGTGCTAACGTACGAAGGCGGGACCCGCGCTCTGGAAAACAGGCGGTATTGATCGAGGTGCCCTCAAATGGTAAACGGTTTTGGAGAAAGCGGAGCGATCCCACTCCACGATTGACATGTGGCGGCGGAGGTGAGAGAAGACCATCGTTGATCGCGCGCTATTGGTTGGGCAAGTCAACTGTGTGGGACGTGCGTATGACGTTGGATTTGGAGGAGCCCAGATCGGACGGCTAAGATTGCGCCCGATGGAGGAAGCAGAATCGATAGGGAATTAAGTTGTGTTCTAAAGGGATTTGGAATCTGTTTGATCGCCACGATGGAGGAAGAATGCATCCACGATGTAACTGAAGAAATTTACTAGTGAGCAGTTAAATAAATTTAATTATGTTTATCCTAATAGAATTTTATTTTTACATTGTTTGATTTAATAATATTTATATTTTATATAATAAAAATTGTACATTGTTTTGTTACATATAATATGAGAATTGTTTGAATATGATACGGTGTATATATGATTATAAATTTATTAAAAAAGACTTGGCTGGTGGAGGCAACGTGTTTAGTGAATTGTTAGTATATGTTATTTTTGTAGCGATAACATGTTGTTGCATGTGTTGGTGTATAGGAGTGGTTTTAATGATAGTTGGTATTTTTAGGTTTGTTAAGTGACTATGAAAGTTAATGAGTTAGTTAATTAAAAATTATTTATTAAGTATTTATTAATGGATGATATAGTTGTTTGGTGAAATGTTTGTTAATAAAATAATGGTTATAGTGGAGTTGACAAAAAAGTGATTTTTTTTTTTTATGAAAGATTAGTTTACTAAAATTTACACTTAAGAAAATTTTTGGGGACATTATTAGAAATAATAGAGAACTTGAAATATATAGTTTGTGTTTTCTTTTGTAAAGCATTTATGTCATCCATGGTGTTACTCCCATGCCTCAATTTGTAAGAAACTATGGTTGGTTGCCAAGGATGTTGGCCCATGGACTCATGATCTGAAATCACTCGATAATGACCTCAGAGAATTAATGAAGGTACTACAGACTCAAGTGCTAGAGTGTGCCTATGTTATTTTATGCAACAAATCAATAAGATTGCGAAATACACAGACACTGAAACTGTGAAAACATAGTAAGCAAACACATAAAACACAACAAGTTTAATAAGGAGTTAACCCAATCCTCCTGGGCTATGTCTCTTGGTCTAGCCTTCAGTGGTGGCATTTCTATTGTCCCTGCACTCTAGTCTCAACTGGGTCTTTCTCAAAATCGAAATGCAGGAGTTTCTGATGAGGGAATCTTCAGTTAACTAGAGTGACACTTGTGGATGCACTAGTGCAACAATTGATTGTTAACTCTCTATTAGTTCCACAAACAGTTTGGAACTAATTTAAATGAACTTAACTTAGTAAACTGAGTGATCTAATTTCCAACTCATTTTAAACTCATAATGGACCCCTAAAACTTAGGGAGAACACATCCATGAATTCAGAAAGAATTCCAACTCAAAATTCTTAAGCTAATTAAGTTAATTAAACTTAATTTACTATTTAAAAGTTGTTATGATTATTCATAGTTTAATTCAAGGAAAAATAAAACTGGAATTTCTTGTTGTCATTTCTCAACAACAATATGCAACAAACAATATGAAAAATGCAATTCCCTTTTCAATGCAACTATTCCAATTTCGATGCACACACAAAACCCTAAATTCCAAAGCAAAGAGTTTTCTTTTCAAGTCACTTAATTTTCAAAAATGAAGAAAACTAAGATGCAAAGTCTAATGACTAATTCAAGCAAGATTTTTAGAATGACAATTAGAATGCCAATTCATGTAAGCACTCAATGATCAAACAAAATTAATTTGCAAACAACCTAACAATAAGAACAAAGGAAAATCTATAAACAAATCCTTACCAAAGGTATTAAGGCAAAAGCAAACCAAATGGAGGCTTCATAGGGACTAAAAGATACTCAAAGACTCAAGGAAGAGAAACTAGAACAAGGTTGATCAGAGAGAAAATTAAGGCAAAGACAAACTTGTGAGTGAACATGGTCCAACACAGGTGAAAATGAGGAACCAATGCTATGCAACGCAGGCACAGAGAAGGCTCATCTGGGGTGCAACTCTCTGTCAAAAGAACAAAGGGTGCATTTGTCTAGGGATGCAAAGTTCCGACATAAGGATTGCAATTAAGACTCAATGAAAGGTCTCCCTAGGTCTGTTCTTGACTGAATAAGATAGTAAAGGTATGGAGAAGAGGTAAGATAAGCACGATGGAAAAAGAAACCACCAAGGGGATACAACATTCCCTAGTGGAGTCGCTAATTGTTTATGAGGATTAATATATGACTGCAGACAAATGTACCTTCCCTAGGCCTGGTGGACTGACTTAGAATAATAGAAAGACAAAGGTACTAATGTTTTACTTAAAGTAAATTTATAACAGGATGAAGCCTATTTTGAATATATCGTATGCTTCACTCCTTCCTTGGCTTGAATGCTCCAATCCTAGCTTTAAGCGCTATTATTATAACTTGCACAATCATACAACACAAGCCAATGATCCACTAAATCTATGTAGCATCATCTAATCACTTCATTCAATAGATCAACATGGTATTGAAATATATGAAACCATAACATCATATATAGGAACACAAAGAAATCTTTGCATTAATAGAAATGGGGTGAGTTACAACCAAAAATAGGTGTTGATCCTGTAAAAGAGCTCCTCCAAGTTGACTTACCCTTTCCTTATCACAAAGTGCACCTCTAATCACCCTAATGCATGGAAATACATCTCTCACAACAATAACATAAGGGTAGAATCACTCTCCAAAAGAAAACTCCTTACCTATGGATGGTAATAAATATATAGGTGGAGGAGGTAGTTCATGAATTCTTGTCCTTTAACCAATATAAGCTTGAGATCCACTCTTAATGGGAGGATGAGCTCAAGGGATAAGGGATGAAAAATTCAAGGTAAGATAGGATAGGATTCGAGACTTTTATCTGAGGTAAATGGTTAAGACAGATCCTGGATGCTTATGGAAGAAGAGGCTTCAGGATTCTCTCTCTTTTTCCTGAATTTATAGAATCAACGCACCCCCAATACTGAGCAACCTGATGGTGATTAGCGTAGGTGAAAAAATTAGGTGAATTGTGAGGTCTAAAATGGGCCTCCTAAGGAAATTATAAAATAATAGTGGAAATAATAAAGTAATATTATATTACGTCATCAAATTTTAGAGGGAAAAAAGAAAAAACTATTTTTTCAACTCGTATTTTCAACTTATCTCCCTATGGGTTTACTCACATTTCGAGTGGAAACACCCGTTGGATGAAACATTTGATTCCTCATCCAAGGAGTACCCATGTTGCATACTTTCTATGGACCCTACTACACACAAAATCAGAAATAAATGAAAAATATGATTGCAATCACATTTTTCATTTATTTCTAACTTTTCGTGTAGCAAGGTCCATTGAAAGTATGCAACATGGGTACTCCTTGCACGATGAATTAGAATTTTCATCCAACGAGTACTTGTTCTTGAAAGTTGAGTGAAACCTTAGGGAGATAAGTTAAAAAATAGGAGTTGAAAATGCAGTTTTATTATTTTATTAATTTTATTTTTTCTACTTTTTTACTCCAAAAATGGTTAATCATCCCCCATGGTTGACATCATGATCTTGAATCATATTGGTTCTTATAAAGTTTATTTTGGTTGTACATTTTCCTTAGGAGGCCCATTTTAGACCTCAAAAGTCCCCTAATGGCAGGAAAACCTGATAGTCAATGTTGTCTAGTAGGAGGCCATGGAGTGTTGGTCCTTAAAATGACTGAAACAAGGTATTTGCAGGCAGAAATTCAGGGATTAGAATGAGTCATTCTTAGGGATTTGTGCAAGGATGATGAAAAGGAGGTAAAAGGATGTGGATTGATCCAATTGAAGGCCAATTGACCAGATGTGAAAAAAGGCATATAACAAATGGGAATAGGGTTACTAGTTAGAAGTTGAAAAGGTGTTTAAGTGCAGTCAAGAGAGATGCAAGGGTCAAATTGTATTAAAATTTAATGTCATGATCAAGGCCTATGGGATTGAAAAAGTAAATGAAAAGGTTCTAAATTTGTTTGAAATAATATAATTTCAAGGGGTTATTGTTGATAGATGCAAATATGTTTCTTTCTTTTAAACACTTCCAAGTTCAAGTTTTCTAGATGAATCAAAACACTTTGTTACTAAAATGAAATACACAGGGTTTGTGCATAAGTGTTCATCATTTTGTATTTCTATTGCCATCTATGGAAGCTTGGGTCGAGCTACAGAGGTAGAGAAGATGTTTGAAAATATGGTTAAGGTAGGTGTGGAGCCAAATGTTTTTATTTATGGTGCCTTGATAAATGCATTTGTAGAAGCTAGATGTGTGGAAGAAGCTATACTCATATGGCTTTAAAAGATGAATTCAAGGCTCTGCATTATGTTGCAAGGAAAGGGAATTTTGAGGCTATAGGGAAACTTCTGAAATGGGAATATCTAAATGTCCTTTTGAGAGAAATATCTACTTCTTTTATAACCCCCATTGCTAAATTTCCTAACAACTTGGAGTATTTGGTGAAGTGTTTGGCCATTGGACTTCCACATTCAAGAAAAGGAAATTGAGGTTCTTTCGAAACTGTGCAAATGCCATTATGTAGTTCTTGGATATTTGGTGGTGAAAATGGCAAGATGTATTGATGCTTTGTCAAATGGATTCATTCTAGCTTAGAAGTGAAAGCTCAAGGAGTTACTCTTATTATTTGTGTTGCCAAGGAACATAAGAAAATATTATTGGATACTAATAATGAATATGGGTTCTTTGCACAACTTATTCACTCTCTTTCTCAAATGGTGAAGCATGCTATGCAAAAGGTTCAAGGTCACAAAGGACAGGGAGGTCATGTTCAAGGTGTATTTTTCTAATTTTCTAACAAGCTATTTCTTTTGGAATGATCATTTTTAGTGATGTGTCACTCTTATAATAATAATAAAAAAATAATCAGAGGTATCTAGATAATGGATTTATTAGTATTAACCATTGAATAAAAATGCTAGTGGAAAATGATATCACTTTTTTTTATAAGGAGATGGGTTTGTGGAACAAATCCCCTTCTGGATTTACAAAGCAAAAAGTTGCTCGTATTCCAGAATGAACACTAAGGACCTCAGAAAATTTGTCTAAATTAGGGGATAGTAGATCAAGATTGGTGTAGGACCTGGATTCTATGCACTTGCACTTTTTGTATGGGTTGAGAAACATTTTTGATTGGCAGATGTTGGAGCTAATTTTCCCAAAAAAAGAGAACAAACAAATTTCTTCGAGTGACCATCTCACAGAAAAACAAAATAAGAAGGGTGAAATAATAGTTGGTTTAGCTCAAGCCCATGGTAAAAGAGAACTTTCTCATTGGGTTCAGGTCCACAAAATGAAGGATTATTTTTTTGTTTTGTTTAAATTATGATTTTTATTCTATCATTCCATAAAATTAGGCATGCAGATGATGTCCTTCTACTAGATGAAACTTGATCAATAATGTCTTCAAGTCAAGTGGACTGCAACAATTATTGACTTAATCCCCATGCACAACTACTTCAACTCCTATAAAAGTTCAAGGGAAATCAATAGTTGATTCTTATGGTCAACTGGATTGCTTCTATTGATAACATTTGTTTCTATAGAAATATTTAACATGTATTAAAACTCACTTTGTAATTACACATTTTGTAACTATGGTGGATAAATTGCACTTTAGATTGCCAAGAAAGAGAATAAATACAAAAAAGGAATAGGCTCAACAAACGTAAAACATAAAGAGATGAGACCAAAAGCAGGGGAAAGAGTAATCGAAAGGGAAGGAAGCAAAAAGAGAAGTTGTACCAGAATAACAATTACAATAAAATTGAAACAAAAAGAGGTAAAACAACAAGTAGGTGAGAGACAAAATGAATTATTTAAGGAGAAAGAGGTGTCAATGAGTAGAAAAGTGAATCTCTTAGAAGTGACTATGCTAAGAGCTCAAAGACACTCCTACTATTCACAGAGAAAAAAAGAGATCTTATGAAAAAAGAAGATGGTGAATCTAAAAGGATAATAAATTTTCATGGAGATATCTCTATAGATAGACATAGGGAAATTCTATTCTACATGATGCATACATATATCCCCATATTCATGTAACACACATTTTCAACATGATAATATACATACAAATAAAAGGAATGAAGCTTTTACTGATGCCTAAAAAATTATAGCAAACTGTAATATTAAAGAAATAAATTCTGGTATAAACAGAAAAGAAGGAAAATATAATTTTTTGATTTGAATTGCTTGCCAATTCAAGGTGGAATTATACCAATAGATAATACTAAAGACATTCTTATCAGTATAAAAGTATTATGATTGAATGTAATATCAAACAAATTTAAATATGAAGAGAAAGGAAAACATATTAATCTTCGCAATCTCAAATATTTTACATTTCAGTTGGATGATAATGAATACATTATTGAAAATGTGTAGCTGATTCTTAGCAATATTTTGCTTTCTTTGTCTCTAGAAGTTGTTTCTGCGGTCTATTTGTCATCATCATATCTTGTGCTAGTGCCAAAATTAAATTCTCATGTTTCAGTTGCATTTGGAACAATCAAGTGTAAAGTTGGGACTGTTTTTACTAAGCGGGTAGTCATTGAACAAGCTACTGGTTCCATAAGAAGACGACAGTGCATAATTGTAGATCACAAGTGAAAATTTGAAGAACCATGTACATTATCGAAAGCATAATTGAAGTGATTCTAAAGTATAAATTGCAAATCCCATGACTCTAGGGTTAATAAAAGACCAATTTATAGAGGGTTACAACCTCATTTTTAGTTCAAAAGACCATAACTAAGATTCTTACAACTAGAAATAAATTTTACCAAGGAAAAAGCCAAAACTAATAATAATAGAAAGTAAAATATCCCATATATTACACATCAAAACTCTGGAACATCACTTAATAATGAGTAAATCTAATTCTTAATTAGTTCTCAGCCTTAAGGATTTCAATGGTCACATGAACATTAATAAAAAAAAACCCTTTTGTAACTAATGCAAAGGAGAGACATCCCCATATATTTAAGTAAATCATGTCAAGAAGCTGGAGTAAGGTCTGGCTACCAACATGTTGACCATGATGCTTTGTGTACCCTACAGGATAATTAGGGAGAACCATTGTGAAGTTTGGAAGAAAACCCTAGAGCAGTATTACCAAATTAGAGAGTAAATGAAGTTGAGCTGTCAACACGCAGACCAAGCATGGTATTGAAATGTTGAAATTTTCCTATTCTCCTTACCATGAATCAC
>APFE030999520.1:9032-53786 GCA_000404065.3 Pinus taeda
GTGGCTCCACTTGGGGATGGCTTCTCCTTGTGAGAAGCCAAGAACAACAGGTCAGAATGCCTTAGTCTTTAGTTGTTGCTGTTTTCTGCAAAATCGTCTTCTCCAGCTACCTTATTTCTCCTACCTACCTACCCTAACCAGTACTTACTTTGCCGTTAGGTGAGATCAAATAACCAGTGCAGCCACTTAAGCAACTGAAAAACAAGATGAACTTGCTGACTGATGGTTTTTGAACTTGGAAGCATTATTCGGTCATGTGCCCTCATAATCAAAGTTGTGGCATAGAACGGTTGCTGTTGACGTATTTGGTCTTCACTGAGAAAGCATGCTAAAGAACTTGACTCAAGCAGAAGTTCCATGTAGTCTGCAATAGGATCAATAAAATCATCATGTGGGAGAATTTCTTCTGGGTCTTCTTGGTCAGATGGAGTGGCTGCATCCTCGGTGGTAAGCCTAGTAGCTAGCTCTTCTGTCTGTGTCTTGAAAATAGAATCATACAGAATCTGTAAGTCAGCAGGTAGCAGTATTTCCTCCTGAGTTAGGGAAGGAAGACTTCGACCTGATTCTGGGTCCTGTTGGTTAGATGGAGTAGTTGCATCTTCAGTAATAAGCCTAGAAGCTAATCCTTCTGTCTTTGCCTTGAGAATAGAATCATACAGAATCTGTAAGTCAGCAAGTAGCAGTATTTCCTCCTGAGTTAGGGAAGGAAGACTTCAGCATGATTCTGGGTCTTCTTGGTCAGGTGGAACAGCTTCATCCTCGGTAATAAGCCTAGCAGCTAATCCTTCTATCTTTGCCTTGAAGCCCGGATTATACTCAATCTGTAATTCAGGAGATAACACTATTTCCCTGTAGACTGGGGGAGGAAGATTTTGGTAAAATTCTTTAGGGTCACGGAAATTGTATGATAGTATCTGAGCTTCCAAGAGTTCAATTTCATTCTCATATTTTTCAACAACTAACTCAAGGAAAAGTTTATTCTAGCGGCCCGTTGTTTTTGTTTTTAACAATACCGCTCTGAAAAATTCTTCATTAAGTTTGAATTCTGATAAAAAATTTCTGAATTCATCTAAAGCTTCATCAAATGGAAGATCTTCCCAGAACTCGATCATTCTCCCTCACTGTAAATACTTGGGAACATGGACTATCTGGCTGTAAAATTGGTTCGTTCCTCAGTGGAGCCTTTGATTGAAATTGAAGTGGAGTCGCCAAGTGGATGCCTAGACTTTGAAGTGCCTGATCTCTGTCCACTATCAAAGACCAGAACTAAGCGTGACAAGCTCTGAAGAAGAGGAGCACTTTCTCCAGTAAGCAGGATTTAAAAAAATGAACAAAGCGCTTGAATCCCCAGTGGAGAACACAGGTACAGGTCGACCGAGGCTTTCATAAGTCAGTTTCTTCCTCTGTAGAGTTGCAGACTGGTTTAATGCATTTATCTGAGGAGGTCCCCAGTGGAGTCGCCATTATGTTATCACTTAGGTTGTGCCTAGGCTCCTTATAGGGATACGGCCGAGGTAACCACAAACCAATCTTTGGGTTGCAGGTTCTAGCCCACCTGCAATCAGAGAGGGATCTCTCTTTATGATTCAACTTTTGTTGATGATTTTAGGCTAGCTTTCTGGGTTCAAGGGTGTTTTGTTTGTGATTGGATGGGAGGTAGGATTCTCGAAGAAAGAGGCAAGGTAAGATGTGATAAGTTTCGAACCATTGGGCATGAAGTCACGGATTGAGGCTTGCTATTGCGTTTTCTTGGTCACAAGGGAATTATGGAGCGAGATAGCCACACAGGATACAATTATCAATCTACTGAAAGTATGGAATGAAAATCAGGGATGAAAGGAAAAGGAGAATCATTTCATCATGCTGAAAAAAGAGGAGAAATGGATGAATGGGATCCAGGAGCAGTTAATAATTCCTAAACATGCATTCATATGTGAAAGAAACAGTGTAAACAAGATCATTTAAGTATACATGGTCATAGCTATTTCTGTCATGCGGAAAGAGTTAATCTTGCGGACAAAACAAACCTCCCTAGAAGCCTAAGACTTTCTAGCGACAAACAAGACAATTAAGAGCAATCCTTCTCTAAACATGCATTTACCCTACAAGAAATCAAGTGTTTTAGATCCTACTTGTAGTCCAACGATGTTGTAGTAGTCTAGCCTCGTCGATCCAGATGAGCTCCTCCTTCACTTCGAAACCTGCATTCACTAACAATCAAATGATTACATAGCACCTGAATATCTCATAAAATAAAACATATTCAACATATAGACCAAGGAGTATATGAAACAATTCATTAATAACAAATCATTGAGAAGAATGGACTTATTTGTATTAATAGGAACAAAAGAAACCATTACAGCCTGAGCCTTGGTGTTGTGCAAGTTCCTCCCAGGGTCCAGCAAGAGTTTTCCTCTACTTTGACAAGCTCACCCACTTCCAAATGAAACAAGAAAGGATGTAATCTCTCCTCACAAGCTTACAATGGAAGTCCTAATTCCAGCAGCATCTACCCTTTGGAATGTTCAGCTTTCAACCTCCCCTCCTCTGGCCCAATGCCTGTATTTATAGTGTTCTAGAGGAAGTTATTCAGGTCCAACATCAATGGGATACTCCCTCTTTTGGATGGGGTAGCTCCTCTCTTGATGGGATAAGTTCCTCTATCATAGGGATGCATGAACCATCTGGAGGCGCTCAATACACGTCAAACAATCTTCTAGAATGCTTTAGAAGTGACCACAAGTAACTTTTTTTAAGATGAAACTCGCGCCTTTTGACCTTTACAGGAGTACACACCCATCCCTTGACTTACAAAGCGTACAAGTACGCAGGTACAATGAGCTTGGGATGCGTACAGGCAGGCAAGGTAGAGAGAACCTGCGTACCCAAAGATAAACATGATTTTTAATGACTTTCTCTCTTTCTTGAAGTTTGACATGGAGAGTAGAGGTATCAGGCTTGAAAAGGAGGATAATATGACTATTGATGGAGCCATATTAACTGCAGATAGTCATGGTGACAAATTTTAGTGTAACAAGGACCTTGTAACAAAACTTGGAATCTAAGACATACCTTGAGTTGGTATTTAACAAACCTTATAGGACTTTAGTTTTTGAAGGGTTTCCTTCGCAACATGACTTTTTTCATGATTCAAGTCTTTCCTTTGAAGTCTCCTCCATAACCTTTGTGTATTATGAAAGCTTTCCTATGAAGGAAAACTTTTCGTAAAATGGTGAAGGCTCCCTCTTAATCTAGTCTTTCTGAAGGGTACCTATAGCTTAGACATAGTTAATCATCAAATGAGAAAATTACTGACTATTCGTTTTTTTGAGGTAACAAAAAAATCACTCGATTTTGAAAAGTGGTTATTTAGAATAACTTTTTTTATAGCATATTTTTGGCACTTTAAATTTTCTTATGAACATTTATTTTTTAGATGTGAGTATTTTCATGTTGATTTTGAAAAGTGTTGATGCAGCATCAACCCTTTTTTTAGAGAGTTTATTTTGACACTTTACATTTTCTAATGTCTTCTTCTTCCGTGAGATATTTATTTTTAAGTGTGTTTATGTATTTGTGTTTTTTCAATTTTTATTTTCAATTTTTTTTTGTAATAAAATCTTCATTTTGTCAAATAGTTAAAAAAAATTAAAAAAAGGGTCAATATTTTAAAGTTAGGATTTTCTATATGTTTATGTTTGTTAATTAATATTTCAATTCACATCAAATAATTGTCACTAAAAAACCAACATTTTAAGCATATGACAAAAAATTACACATTTTCAATATAAATACAATGAAAACGATACCAATTTTGAATTTTTTTTTTTTTTTTTTTTAAATGGCATGTTAAATAAATGATTTTTATGGGAAAATCTTAACAAAAACTTTTAAAAATAGCATTTTTTATGAATTTTATCTCAAAAAGTAATAGTAGTTATTGTTTTTTTGCGAAAATGATGATTCACATAGAATTAAAGTGAAAATTAGATCATATAGATATTAAACGTATAACAACAATAATGAAATACTCATTCTTCTCATAAAATCTCAAAGTCTAAACATTACAAGTAAAACTGGTGAATAACTCTCAAAATTGAGCTTTATTTGCAAGCATAACTTAAACTCAATCAATAATATCAACTAATCCATGTTCAACATCTTCTAGACCTTCATTAATGTCTTGTTCCACAATGTTTTTTTCTTCAATTTGGTCATTTCTCTCTTCTAATGGATCTTTCATGTCTGCAAATCTTCCAAAGTGTCATTTTTCAATCATTCCATATAACAGTGATTGAGGTTCCTATGCCTTTTTTGCCACATGTGATTAAATTAAATCCCCTTTCCTCAAACCAACTTCTTGCATTGCATCTAGAATAATTTGAAGAGCATTAATTCTTTGTTGAATAAAATTGCATTGTAGTGAATCCTTTTCAGTAGCAATGCAATTTCTTCCTTTTTGTAGGAAACATGCTAGTTATGTACCTAATCATCAAACACAAAAGAAATAATTAAGTAAATTAGAATAAACACATAAAAACTAAAAATAGATTATTGAAATTAAATTTTATATAATAAAAATTACTTGAACCTGAGAATAAATCCAAAACCCAATCTTCTTCACTTGAATATAAATCTATAAGATAGTTAATCAATGCTTGCTGTATTTGATAAATGTTAACTATCTTTCCTTTTGCAACTTTTCCTCATATGTTAGTCTTCTTATGACAACATCATGACCCAGTACTTGACTATGACGCTTTCCATCTACTAGATTTAGAAGAATAGGCTTATAGCTATCATATTTTGGCCAACATTCAACATGGATGAACTCAAAATCATTTATAATAGCATGATCTTCTGAAGAAACAAGATTAGATTTTTTCCTGTAATTTGACATACAAAAAGTTCTATTAACTTGTACATATATATTTTTTTTAACATTAATCAAACATGCAATTTAATGCCTTACCATGTAAGCTGCATACTTGAGTTTAATTTTCCCTTGATGCTTGTCAATAACATTGAAAATTGTGTGTCTAAATGAAATGTGAAATCTCCAAAGTGGTGATGTTGTGACTCCTTGAAAACACGTAACCACTTTACTAAAAGATTGATAAGTATACTGTTCACTATCATATCCAATGTCTGGGAAATGGAAACCATGAGGAATATCTACAATAACTAGGGCATATTCCCTTTTAGGTATGAGTTTTGCAATGTCTTCAAAATCACCTTGTATTATTTGATATTGGATAGTGTCAAGCTTATTCCAAATTAAATGAGTAAGAGTATCATCAAGTTCAACATTCCTAGGGCGCTTCTTTCTTAGCCTTTCCATCTTTATTTTTTTCAATAAAGCTTTTGAAAGTTCTTGTTACTCCATTTGTTTCCTTATTTGACATCTTTAATGAAATAAAAAAATACATATGTATAAGTAATAAAATAAAATTAGTTTACATATGAATAAAATGAATGTGTAAATAAACATACCATATTCAATGCAAAATAAAAATCTGTAAGTGTTGTTGTAGAACTTGATTCTAGTAGTTGAACATAGCATCATCCCAACTCTCTTCATTCAACATTTTCACCATATGTTCTTGTATTTTAATATCAATCTTCTTACTAGATAAATAAAGTAAAAATTGTTAATATAGTGATATGTATAGCAAATACTACCAACAACAATATGTTATATTTAAAATAAAATTATAATCCAGGAAAAAGTAAAAATAATTCAACAAACTTATTTTTTGAAATTTTGCCTACATTTCATCCATTGATAATTCATCTGACTTCACATGAAATAGTATTCATTTGATTAGTTTATCTTCCTTCACTCTTTGCGTTATTCTCCAGGGTGTGATAGTCATATCATCTGGAAGGTGCTTCATTTCAAAACCTGTCTTACTGTTGGTACATATTATGGGTTTACACTTTTTAACCTTTTGATTTCTTACAGAAATATTCTCCCACTGGTCAAAAATCTCATCAATCAATCCCCATATCTCCCCATTTCTAAATGTCAACTGAAAAATGTTATCTATGCTTCCGAATAAATGTGAAGTTACTTTTACACCTTTTGAATTGATTTTATCCTCAATTGGATAACCTGTTTCCATTAAACATCCCATCCGAAAGCTAACATTGACTTTTATCTTATGCCCACCACATTTTTCTACACATTCATTATATATAAATCTGACCCTTTGGATGAAAGTCATATACATTCTATACTCATTATCTGCATTATGATCCCATGCCAATAACTTTTCTTCTGTTTCTATTAAACCACCATAAATGATGCATCTCATTGTTTCAAAAAGAGAGTTATTGGGATATTTCTCAATTAATTATCTTTTTGCCTCCACTGGATGGTTCCCTCCAATTACATCATATTTATATTGAAAACATTATGTCGTATTAAATGCCTTTTTATTGGCAATATGATTTGGATCATCAAGAACCACATATTCCACCACATGCACACATGGATTGAACCTAAATAATGTTTTCAAATTATGCACATGTAGGTGATGTGCCGTTATAATTTGATATTGATATTGCCCTTCTTTTTGCCTATAAAATTTGATAACATTAAGCTAAAATGTTTGACAACCATTAATTAATTTATTCTTCCTCAATTGATCTCGAATGGAATTTTTGTTTTGTTTTAATAATGTCATCTTCTAACTCAGCACTTGGTGTTATGATTTCTCTGCTTCCTTTGGATCTTTCACTTTGTTCTTCACTGTTTCCCATGATTTTTACATATTGATCAACATTTGATTTCTTCTTCTTACTGTTTAATATATCTTCTTCTTGATAAACAAGCTCTTCATAATCAATTGGAAGAGAGATATATGTGGCCATATTTATTTTTGGTGTTTTATTTTTTTCTCCTTTACAGCAACAGTTCTAATCTCCTCCTCACTAATGGTAACATATTTTTCAACTTCAACTTCCACATCTTCAAAAGCAACATGTTTATCCTTACTAGATTGGCCCACCTTAAGGATTCTTTGTTTATTCCCTATATGAAATATTGCAATGTCATAAATTATTGTTGTTTGAGTCATTCTCCTTTCTTCTTTTGACTTTGTGTGGAAAATACTAATCACATTCATAATATTTGGCTCCATATAATAAATACCCTCAAATATGATTGAAAGACTATCACGAAAATCATGTGAAACAAAACACAATGTGTCAATGATTAGTAATTTATAAAAAATTTAATGATCCTTACAATAATGCATAACACACATATATAAATAAGCATACTTACAAAGTTATTTGCAATCTTGCTTATGATTTCTTCACAGAACTGTGTACATTCTCCATATATGTCATACTGGACTTTTGAGAGATGATATCTAACCTTTTTACGTGTATTGGCCAATCTTGCAAGAACATAAGCAATGCCTACATTCGACACCAAACATATGTCTCGTACTTTGTCCATCACCTCATATGATTCACCAAAGTTAATCATACCACAATAAAAATAGATATGTACACCATTATCAGTTTTCACTGTCTTTAGGATGCCATGAAAAACTTATTTTACTTATTTCTCATGCATTTTTCCATTCTAAAATAAGCTTGATTGTACTTGGTTGACTTTTATTACGTTTCTCAGTTCAGGTATGTTCAGTAGTATCTATAGTGCATCTAGCTACAACTTTAGATGGTGCAATTACTGCCCTTGGTCTAGAAACATTCACAAAGATATTCTTTGTTGTCATCTTCCTCGTATATATATATATATATATATATATATATATATATATATATATATATATTATATATGTTAAATAATTATATTCAATTTTTTATTATTATTTAAAAATCAAATATAATTCAAAAAATAAATATAAAATAAATATTTATTACTATATATATTTTAAATTAAATAAAATTTAATTCAATAAATTGTTTATAATGTAAGATATATATATATATATATATATATATATATAATATAATATATATATAATATATATATATATAATTATATATATAATATAATATATATATATATATATTAATATAATAAATTTAATAAAAAATAGTATATATTTTTTTTCAAAATTAGGGGCCATAGGCCGGTGGATAGGGCTTCTAGTTCAAATCAGCCCCTTGGCCCAGCTGAGGGTCAGATATTGGTGGTTGGGCCTTGCCAGGCGGGTAGGCCCGTCTGCTAGCCTTTGGCCCTCTGTTGGGTCAAGGGGGCGATTCCCTCGACCCAGCTGAGGGTTAGAGGCTAGCAAGGAGGGCTCGCCGGGGACCAACAAGCCCTCCCAGTTGCCTTTGGCCATATTAATAAATTAATATCATAATTTAAATCTTATTGTTCAAATATAGTCACTACTTGAAATTATGTCTCTACATTTCTCTCTATTTAAACCTTTGCCATGGTCTACCTCTTCATCTAGTCATGATGATGATCCACACTTGTTGGTTTGAAATGTGTCAACCAAAAATTTCTCTTATGTGATTTATACTGAAGAACTTTGCTTAATTCATTATGGACCACAGAAACCCGAATACAGAATATACATTATATAATTTTTCATTTTTTTTTAAATTAATTTTTTTATATGACATTGTTTTTGCATGTTCAAGAAAAATAAATAAAACTATTTTTTTATGGGAATGACTTTTTTTTTGTTTTTTTGTTTTGTGGATGAAGACAACAGTCCTAAAAAAAATTACTTTTTCTCCTAAAAATCCTATAAATTTGAGTTTTTTCCATCTTCTTCGCTATAGAAATATAAAAAATAGGGGTTTTTATGTGGTTTTTCCCGTAAAATATGATATTGCAAAAAAAAGGAATAGTAAAAAAAAATAGATTTGGAGCATAAAAACCATAAAAGAACATATTTTCCCCAAATTCATCTTTGAATGGTCAAAATAGAATGAGAACTAACCTTTCAAATGTGAAAAACTCTCGTTCAATGTGTTATTGACGCCAATGCAATGCCTATGCAAAATTGCTCCAAACGTTTTAGGAAAACCCAAAAGACTTAATGTGATGTGATGAATAGAAACAATGATTGTTATTATATAACGAAGATTTTGGGATTGCTTTAGAGTTTATTGAATGTGGGATTAAAATTAAAATTAATATGTAGTTAATATTATAGGTTTAAATTAACTTTTATTCAATGTCAGCTAAAAAATAAAATATAAATTATAAAAATTAATGTAGTTATGTAATCAATGTTAAATAATTTAAATAAAAAAATTATTTTAGTTTCGAATGAATGTGTTAGAGGAATATTTTGAATAGAAAGTATGGTGAAATTTTTCGAGACCAAAACTTTAGTAAAATATTTTCAAATACATTTAGACAAAAACATTTTGAGGGAAATATTTCAAACAATTTTTGGAGAGAAAAATTTTAGCGAAAATTTTGGGGCAAAACCTTGGAGGGAAATTTTTTGGCGGAAATTTTAGAGGGAAATTTTCAATCTTTAAGCTATATATTGTCATTGGGAGATGGTACATTTGTATCATTCAACACATTCTATTTGAAAGTCATGGATTCTGATAGTGAAGGTTTTCTTTTTGCAACATTAACATCTTCGTCACAGAACAACTCTATTCATATTGATGAACATAACAATAATTCAGTCACTATGAATAGACAGTCAAATTTTCCACTTGGTCCTAATTCTAATGATGATGAGAGAAAGATTGATGAAGAGAAACAAAAATAATTTTTTATAAATTGAGAGTCAATTATTCCACTTAGTCCTAATCCTAAGGATTATGAGAGCACCAGTGATGAAGGGCATGATGAAGAAGAATTTCCAAAGTCAAAATTTCCACTTAGTCCAAAACCTAAGGATTTTGAGAGAATCACTTATGAAGGGAGGATGAATATTTTCCATAGTCAAATTTTCCACTTCATCTCAATCCTAAGGATTATGCGATCCCCACTGATGATGGGGGGGATGATGAATTTCCAGAGTCAAATTTTTGACTTCGTCTTAATCCTAAGGATTATAAGAGCACCACTCATGAAGGGGGGATGAATAATTTTTGATAAATATAGATTCAAAGCTTCCACTTAGCCCTAATCCTAAGGATTATGAGAGCACCAATGAGGAAGGGGAGGGGGAGGACAAAGAATTTACAGTGAATAGAGATTCAAAGCTTCCACTTAGTCCTAATCCTAAGGATTATGAGAAAAGCATTAACGAAGGGGAGGATGAAGAAATTCCATTAAATAGAGATTCAATGTTTCCACTTAGTCCTAATCCTAAGGATTATGAGACCACCATTGATGAATGGGAGGATGAATAATTTCCTGCAAATGATAATTTGACTAAAAAATAGAGTCGTATTTTGCAATTAGTCCTAGTCCTAAGGATTGTGAGAGCATCAGTTATGAAGGGAAGGATGAAGAATTTCTTTCAAATGATAATTTAAGAGGCACATATGTGAATAATGCATTTTCTATAAGTGAGTGTTTCAAAGACACTAATGGTAATGAATAATTAAATCCTCAGAGGGAATATTTCAAAAGCATGGATGAATATGGTGAAGAATTTTGTCTAGGTCAGGATTTGAAAAGCACAAATGATGGTAGTGAAGAATTTTCTTCAAATGAGGATGGTAATGATTATTTTCCAACCAATGATGGTGATGAATTTTCTAACTATGTTAAGAATGATCACAGTGAGGAGAATATTCCTCTTAGTGGTGATGAAAATGCTTCTACAGAGGATAATGAAATGATGAAGACATTGGAAGAAAATATTTTATCTAGGAGTAAGAGTAGACCTTTTCATATCAATCCAAAATATTTCAGTTATATAAGGCTTAGGAAAACATATCTCACAAGTAGAAGTTCTATTAGTGATATTTGTCAATGAATAAAAGCATGAAAATTTCATATTTATTGGGTTGCATGTAATCTACACTAGCGGGTGATGATTATCATATTTAGAATGTATTGCTCTGCATAAAGGCCTTCAAAATGTTGCATTCAATTGGTAATTTGAATTTTTCAAGAATCTAAGAAAGATTGGAAATAGATCCCACATATTATTCAGAAGTACATTATAAATGAGAGTTGGGTCATTTGCAAATATTGCAATGTCATCGCTAAAATAATTCTTTTCAAATCATAGAGAGTGTATTGCAAATAAATACATAATACATATTCCATATAATTTCTTGAGATGAGAAATCTACAACTTATATAAAGAATGTGTAGAAGGTGTTTAAGGAGTTGGTAATTTTATTAGATATTCATATTTTACAAGGATATGGAAGAACAAATTCAACAATGTTCATATTCCTAAGAAGACAAGGATGGGGGTTTGCAATACATGTGCTTCTCTTAAAGAAGAAAGGGATACATGTCAAGGGGCAGAAAGAGGTAGGTACTTATAACATTATTTAAAAGAAATAGATAGTTGTCAACAATGAAAATATATTTATTAATAGGTTTCTTTTATTTTATGTGCATATTCTATTGTCGAAGCACTTGAAGAGCATCACAATCAACAAACAAGTGAAAGGAAAAAATTGTATAAAAATTGAAAGAAGTGTTATGATAATAGAAATAAATATTTGGGTTTGATAATTGATGGTATGGACCAAAGGAAAACACTTTTGCCACATTTTGTCTACACACCAAAAAAAATTACGGGAGGAAAATTTTATTAAGTTTGACTTGGTTGGTCCTATGTTCTTTAATGGGAAGATGTTTCCAAGGGTTTACTTTACAACTCCAAATATTCATAACGATGTAAATCTGACCATAACTATAATCCATGATGTGGTTTCATAGTGGTCTGATATTGTTCCTCAAGTTTTGTATCCGCAATTAGAAAACACAAGCCATGAAAACAAAAATCATGTTTTTTTTTTAGTATCTAAACATGCTTGTTGAATTGGGAATTTTTAAAAAAGTAAATATTGGTTTCCTTCTTATTGGGCATACTCATGACCATATTGATCCAATGTTCAGACATTTTTTAGTAACATTAAGAAGGAAAGATTTTGGGAGCCCACCATCATTAATTAAACGTATTAAGAAATCATACATTCCAGAGCTTGTTTTTCATCTGATAGAAGAAATTATTGACATGTGAAGGTTTATTTTGGGATTGCATGGTGAGGATAAATGCATTGAACAACCTAATGGAATTAGCTTATACCATGAATTTTGTATGCAAAAAATTGATGGAAAAACACATATATGGGGCAAGAAGTATTCAATTGTTGCAGAATGGGGTCATCATTAGGTTCAACATTTTTGAAGTTCATTCTAGAGCATCCAATATTTTCTTCAAACATATTTTTATTAAAACTAGTTTTTGAACTCCATAATGCATTCATCATAAAAGAGATATCAATTATTTTGAATGTATGGAAGAAATTAAAATATGTATTAGAGGTACATATGAGTACATTGATGTTGTTGATTCAGTTTGGTGGGATTGTTTTCTCAATAATCAAAGTGATATGATTTCAAGGTCAATAAATGAAGATACGCTTTTGAGGATTTCATTTATTTGACCACAAAATATGCCAAATGAACATGAGGAAAGACACATTGTTGAACAAAAACAATATCAATGTATTATTAATTTTCCACAGGTATAGGAAAGAGAAATCTATATTGGTTCTAGAAGATCACGTGCACAATGTGAAGCCATGGAAGACCTTCATACAGGTTTTGTGCAGGATGTTAAGGAGGGTTGCATGATAGTAGTGTTAGCAGATGAAGATCCACTTGGCTATCCATTCTAGGTTGAGGTTATAAAGGTCATTAAAGAAAATGAAGATATTACACTTGTTGATGTACATTGATGTGCCAAAAATGCCCACCCATTCAATGGTGTGTACAATCCAGAGATGGTAGTTGATAAACAAATTGGTAGAAAGAGAAAAAAAAGGGTATAAATATAAATCGTCACCATACATAACTCTTAAAATTAGAGGATGTTGACATACTTGTGTGTCAATTCAATTTAACAAAGAGAGGAACTCTTAGCTTCAGGACCATAGAGATTTTGAAAAGATTGCTACCAAAAGAAATGGTGTTGAGATGGGAATCTACTGAACCTAGTTGGAGATCTAGAAGACTTTTGAAATATGAAATGATGGGAATGCATGTTGACTCGAATGGGACACTAGTTGATGAAAGAGAAGAATATGGATCATCTCCATATGCATCTAGTCATTCATCTGAAGATGTAGATTGTAATGGTGTACCAGAACCTATGAGTGTTTTTGAAAAAATCTCTAAGACATTTATGTAAATGATGTTTGCATGGTAACTTGAAATAAATATTTTGACTTCCATATGATATTAGATGAAGTTATGAGTCATTTCTATGTTTGTTGGTTATATGTTTTAATTATGAAGAATACATCTCTTTAGAATATCCACAATGCAACGATGAATTACAAAAATAGTTTATATTATATTATATCTAGCAAATTTGATATTTTGATTAGACGTAAAAAGATATTAGAAAGTAATGTTGAATTTTAAATTATGCAGTGATATTATTTATGTTGGAAATAATACTAAGAGGGGGGTGAATTAGTATTATCAGATCAATAATTTAATTTTCAAAACATATTTGTATACGTTAATTCAACTAAGTGAACTAATGTGTATACGTGACTGTACTTAATGCAAGAAACATATAGGCAGATAACCTTTGATTTACCCAATCTATCATGCATTGAACTTTAACCACTATATCAGGAACTCATTGGAAAATGCAGTAAAAGCATAATAAAGCATCACACATAAGAAACACACATGAACACCAAGATATAAAGTGGAAATGAGTGAAAACCACCTGCTACTGTCGTCTCTCTCTCCTTTTAATAATAAGAAAATCTGTTTACAATTTTTGTACTGGTGCAGACTTATATCGATATGCAGTCATCTACCTGCAGAAGGTTACAACTTTCTCTCATTCTCTAGCTTCTGCTAGAAAGGAGCTACAACCCCCTAGCTCTTGTACTAGCCAATATGTTTGCTAGTACGTAGGCACCAACCTACAGAAGGCGATGACCTTCTCTCTTCCTCGAGGGACCACGTTTCAAAAATTTTCAGACTGGATCCATCAACAACATCATTCAATCATCAAATACATCTGGATCAACCAATCACCTTTTGAACCAACCACAATCAAATCATTCATCCATTTAGACAACCGATCAATCTAATCATTCAGAATATTTTCACGAGAATATAGTAACCAGAACTCAAACCAGAACCCAGAACTCTACAACAAGAAAGAGAAACAACTGAAACATATTTTATAAGGTATATGCTACTTCCATGTGTCGAACTTGCATGTATACATGCTTTTCTCAAAGCCAACGGTCAGTGTATACATATGCAAATATAAATTTAGAGATCTGCAACTATTCTAGACTTGAGTTATACGCATATCATATCTTTTACAAAATAATATATGCGTCAGTATTCAGATCTAGAGTATACATAAGAAAAAACACATAATGATAGTTCATTTTATGCCTTAAGATCCCGATCCATCATTATATCTAATCAGCTAAGGTTCATCCTTGGTTCAGATCTAGCAATAGACCATAACCCAATAACCTGTATACTAGATCTCACACTTCATCAGATATTTGATACTTGCACACATTAGCCTAATGATCTTCTTCTCCTTTAATAGTTTTAGGCCTTTCTCAATACCGTGGACCAAAACCACTTAGGACAAATACCTTGGAGCAAATACCTAGGGTCAATTCCTCGGACCAGATACCTTAGACCAATACCATGGATCAAAATACCATGGACCAAATACTTTGGACCAAAAACTTAGTTTTCCAAGGTATATGCGCTTTTCCTTTTGTGAAAGTGCATGTGTACATTTATGCAACTTGTATATAGTGAACCTACATGTATATGTAGCTCACTCAATGGTGAACCTGTGTATACATCTCTTTCTTTATTCTGTGAAGACTGATATGTAATTCTTTGTTGTTTACCTGCTATATTATGATCTTTCATCTGAGTGAGTTGCCATCAAGGAAAATACCTATATCATAATGCCAAAAATCTCCCCCTTTGGACTTGATGGCAACAACCACACCAAGTCACTCCTCCCCTTTGACATCAAGGGCAAAGGGTCATTGATGCGGGAGCAACCAGCAACAAAGCAGAGCAAAGCCTACGTGGACAGCAAAGCTGAATCGAAGGAGAAAAATAGGAAAATCTACCTTAAATCAGAGCTAAAGTGGATTTAAAGCGGATAAATTTAAAGTAGCTTTAAAGCGGATATGTCTTGAGGAGACTTGCTATTGATAACAACCATGCACACTTTTTGGAAAGCTTTCATTATAGAAAAACTAGGAGAAGATCTGATCGATTCTACCTAATGCATCTTATATAAATGTAATGTGATAGGGTGTGAGAGATATCTGTTCTGTGAGAAATTTTGTGAGGGTCAAGATGTAGCCGAGAATGAGCTCGTTTTAAGGCTGAAATGCCTTAGTATGTAATTGTTCTATATAATATATATAATCATGTTCTAGTGTATGTTGTGTATGCTTATGTGCATTTTATAATTGGGTTAACGCTTATGTATGTTTTATAAATGAGTTTGACGATCGAGCCTTTGGGAATACTGTAAATGAAGGCTATATTCCTGCATTTCTTTTCAGATTATGAGATAGAAGCGATTTATTTTGATGAGAGTGTAATAATAACCAAGTGTCAGCATTTGGAGTCCAAGTCATTGGATCTTGTCTATCATGCTTATCAAGCGATGATGGGACACCTCCGTGCTAAAGCTTTAAATATGCTTAAGGAGCAGCTTGAGCAGGCTCTTAAGATAGGAGAAGCATTTGTAGGGGTTTTTCGTGATGTCTATAAGCTTCTTTTCCCCGCTGCCCCTGGCGGTGACATTCTACTACCTCAACCTCCTCCAGATTTCAGAGCGCCGATTGCTTGCATGTTGAAGGTTTGGACTCCCTAGCTTTTGAGCGGAAGGTCAAGGGAAGGGCTTAAATCTTAGGAGCTGCGCTCTCTCGTGCTCAATTTTGTTAAGTTCGAAGGCGCGTTGTCATGGGTGTCGATTATTATAACATTCTGAATATGGGAAAGAATGCCAGCGACGATGATTTGAAGAAGGCTTATAGAAAATTGGCCATGAAATGGCACCCCGACAAAAACCCCAACAATAAGAAGGAAGCTGAAGCAAAATTCAAACAGATATCTGAAGCTGATGATGTGTCGAGTGATCAACAAAAACACGCAATTTATGATCAATATGGTGAAGAGGGTTTGAAAGGGCTGGTTCGATAGAAGATCTCTGGTTTAAAGTTTTAAGAATGCTTCCGTCGAGGCTTCGTGGGCCCATAAACCACATGTCCAGGATCAAGAGTTTCAAAGGAATTGGGATTTTGGGCAATCCCCAATTTCTCATTTTCATCAGTCATGCTCCCCCTAAATACATGCTGAATTCTTTCATATGCTGAAGTGTGCTGATTGAGCTCCCATGATTGAGTCTGTCCTGCGCCTGAGCAAAAGCAAAGTCTATGAAAATATGTTCTGAAGGAATAACATGACTTTATACATACATCACCAATGACTCATACATACATCCATCTCCCAACCAAGTGGGGATATACCAAATTTGACACAACTACCCAATGAAGTAGGGATATACCAATTGTTTATACATGAAAAAAACAAGAAACATTACATTATCCTTCTCATGTATAGTGGGGTTACAAATTAGGTCTTTTCATGACCTTTACATTAAATGATATACATGATATATGAAACAAAGACCAAATATAGTAAACAAGAACATGTTAGTAATTAACAACTATCATATGATTTGCACCATCAACAACATTTGTCAATAGCATGCAAACCAACAACCTATATATGTCCATCATTAGTTCCCAAAATATCATCAACCTGTGACAAAGTATGTCGGCATATATCAACTCATCCTCTTGTTCTCATCAAGATTAGCTTACTTCATTCCCTTATCCTAACCTTCCATGAATCAACAAAGCATATGTCATATCTCCAAGCGGTAGCACAAAATCATATCATATGTATGCGAAATCACCATAGACATCTTTATCAAGAACTGCATGATCTTTCCACAAGAATCTTCATTATATCATCACTAGGGAACATCCCACATCATCAACCATGATAATCAACATATGTGACTATCAACTTATCATCATAAAGTAAGATCATTAGGTACCAAAGGCTTCCAGTCATAATGCCCACAATGCTTCAGTAGAAGCATACCATGTTCTCCCCCTGAACCTATTCACTGTCAGATCTGATCATTCCATATGTCAGTGAGAGATATCAAAGCATTGTCATCAATCAAATATACATCAAGTTATCAACAACTATATGAGGGCTAATATATTTCCACATGTTATCAACAGATTGTAACCATCATCAAATAGAACAAATAATTGATAGAACCACAACAGACCCCTTTTTCTTGAGTCTGGCCCGCTTCTTTTATGCAAACTAGCATATATGCTACTATGCCCACAGAAACCCACATATGTTTGCGACTATGCTTCATGGAACTCATGTATAAGCACCTTTCTCTAAAAAAATAGGATTTAACAGAAGGATGATGCAACCACTACTCCCAAGTTTTGTCTGAGATATTCAAATGTCTCTCTGGGTAGTGGTTTAGTGAATATATCAACAACCTATTCTTTGGAGGGAACATACTCCAATTTGACCTTTTGTTCAAGCACTTGTTCACGTAGAAAATGATATTTGATGGGTATGTGCTTGGTCTTGGAGTGCTTGAATGGATTCTTTGAAATATTGGTGGCATTTGTATTATCACATAGAATGGATATGGGTGGAGTACATGTGACATGAATGTCTTGCAAGGTTTTCATCATCCAAAGTAGTTGTGTGCAGCAAGATGCAACAACCACGTATTCTGCTTCAGCTGTAGATAATTCAATTGAACTTTGTTTCTTGCTGAACCAAGACACTAACCTGGAACCCATATAGAATGCACCACCACTAGTTCTTTTTCTGTCATCAACACTTCCTGCCCAATCTACATTTGTATATGCATGAAGTGTAGGATTTGTAAGTCTAGGATACCATAAACCAAAGTTCTGTGTTCCTTGAGGGTATTTGAAGATCCTTCTGACTGCCTGAAGGTGTGATTCCTTTGGATTTTCTTGGAATCTTTCAACGATTCCTACTGCATGCATGATGCCAGGTCAGGTACCTGTTAGATAAAGTAGACTGCCAATCATGGATCTATCAGTTGGTTGATGTACTGCTGCTGATTCATCATTTGAGCTGAGACTGCATCCTATTACCATTGGGGTACATACTAGTTTAGAATCTTCCATGCCATAACTTTTCAAGATCTGTTTGAGATATTTTGTTTCTGAGAGAAAAATACCATCTTTATTTTGCTGAACTTGTAGACCAAGAAAATAGGTAATCTCACCAAGCAAACACATTTCAAATTCTTGCTACATTACTAAAGAAAAATTCTAACTCATGGATTCTTCATTGCTACCAAAAATGATATCATCAACATAAACAACAATTATTAGCAATTTATTAGTGTCAATCTTTGTATATAGATTTCTATCTACTAACCCCTTTGAAAAACCTTGTTGGTGTCCAGATATTTGTCAAGACAGTAATACCAGGCCCTTGGAGCTTGTTTTAGACCATAGAGAGCCTTTCTGAGTCTACATACAATTTTTGTACCATTTCCAATAATGAATCCTTTTGGTTGTTCAATATAGACTTCTTCTTCTAAGTCTCCACTAAGAAAGGCAAATTTTACATC
Source organism: Pinus taeda (assembly GCA_000404065.3). Lineage (NCBI taxonomy): Eukaryota > Viridiplantae > Streptophyta > Pinopsida > Pinales > Pinaceae > Pinus > Pinus taeda. The sequence goes on from APFE030999520.1 coordinate 27,878, forward strand.
CATTTGGTATACTTTGAATTTCTAGAAACTAGAAAGAGAAAGAAACATCCTTATGGCTTCAAGTCTAACAATAGGTGCAAAAATTTCTTCAAAATCTATACCTTCTTGTTGAGCATATCCTTTACATACAAGTCTGGCCTTGTTTCTAATAAATTCTCCATTTTCATTCAGCTTGTTTTTGAATATCCATTTAGTTCCTATGATATTCTTATCATGAGGTCTAGGAACTAATTCCCAAGTATTATTCTTTTTAATTTTCTCACGTTATTCATTCATGGCCTTGACCCAACATTCATCTTTGCATGCTTCATTTATATTTTGAGGTTCAGTGGAAGATAGTAATGCTAGATAGCTTGAGGCTTCTGTAATAGTTCTTCTTGCCAGCACACCTGTCCCTTTTTCCCCTAAAATTTGAGTTTCTGGATGATTTTTCTAAAAATACCTGGACAAAGTCTTTTTTTTCTACCATTATCTCTTCTTCTGGTGCTTCATTGGTTTCTTCTTTAGAATCAGTGTGATTTGATGTGGGAAAATGATCTTCTTCATTGTCATAATCTTTGATTTTTATCTATTTTGGACTTTTGCATGCTTCATCAGCCACAACATCAATACTTTCAATAATTTTCCCAAGTCTTTTATTATAACATTTATATCCTTTACTTCGAGAAGAGTAGCCAAGAAGAATACCTTCATTTGTTTTGGGTTCAAACTTACCAAGTTTTTCATTAGTCCTTTTGATCTAACATTTTCTTCCAAAAAATTTGAAGTATTTTACAGGAGTCTTACCATACCAAAGTTCATGTGGAGTTTGAGTGTTGTTTACCTCAACATTTTTTTGGTTGAGAATAATGATGGTGGCGAATGCAGTTTCATCCTAGAAGGTTGCGGGAGTCCAGATTCATCTAGCATAGCTCGAGCCATCTGTTGAACAATTATGTTCGTCCTTTCTACCACTCCATTTTGTTGAAGAGTCCTTGCAGTGGAGAACTACATTTTTATTCCATGTTGTTCACAAAAGTCAAAGAATTCATCCGAGGTAAATTCCCCTCCTTGATCAGATTTGAGGCAGTTGATTTTGCAACCTAATTCATTTTCAACCAAATATTTGAAGGCTTTGAATTTTTCAAATGCTTCATCTTCATGCTTTAGAGGACCTATCCAACACATTCTGGAAAAATCATCAGTGAACAATGTAAAGTATTCTTCTCCACAAGGTGATTTCTTCCTTGATGGTCCACATAAATTAGTATGAACAAGTTCAAGAGGCTTACTAGCTGACCCTTCTTTTTCAATGAAGTGATATCTGGTTTGCTTACTGAGTTGACATGATTTTCATATAGTATCTTCAGGAATGCTAATATCAGGAAGATCATAAACAACCTGGAATCTGTATGGTTTTCTTATTTGAGAAAAGTATAGATGCCCCAATCTTCTGTGCCATAGCCAATTTTCATCATTTTTTCTTAGATAGCATTTTTTTGTCCTCCCTTTTGTATGTATAAGTTGTTTGGAGTTCTTGTACCTTTGGTGACAGTTTCTCTTGTATCAAGCTCATGAACAACACATCCGTTTGATCGAAATACCACTTCATTTCCTTGATTACACATTTGACTGACACTCAACAGGTTATGCTTTAGACCATCAACATACATAACATTCCCAGCTTTAACCTTTTTCTTTCAAGAGAACATAGCCTTTACCTTTTATGACAATAGGAGTGTTGTTTCCAAATGAGACATTATTTTCATTTTCTAAGGCATTATATGAGTGAAGTTTTTCTTTGTCACCTATCATATGTTTTGAGCATCCACTGTCAATGTACCATTGATTTGCTTGTCCTTCTGCATACAAGGCTATAACACATCTTTCTATTTGTGGTTCTTTCTTTCTCCATATTTTGGTATTTAATGGAGTTTGCTCCTTTTGATATATTTACCGAAATTTACTCCTGCATTCAGATTCTTCATGGCCGAAGTTGTTACAGATTGAGAATTCTATTTCATTTTCAAGAGGAGAAAAGTTATTGTAGGAACTATTCTTGATCCGTGTCACATTCCTTTCATTTTGTGCTTCTCTAGTCATGATGGTATTGTAAGCAACACATTGAGCAACTTTGTGTCCAAAGTTATGATATGAAAAACATTGACCATTAAAGAAGTTCCTACGATTATCAAATCTATTAACCTGGTGATTGTATTTCCTATTGAGATTCACCTTTGAAGCAAATTGAGTATGATTTACCTGAGGTTGGTTGTGGCTTCTATTCATCCTTGAAGTAAATTGAGCCTAATTTACTTGGTGATCTACTTTATGCCTTTGCTGACGATTGTCATATTGTTCATTGTTCTTTGTTGCATCAAGATAACCTTTAGTGATGGTTAACGACTGCTGTGATTGAGATGCTTCTTCAATATATCCAAGACCTATCTTTATAAGAGGAGAACACTCCTCTTTGATAATTTCATTTAAGGTCTCTAATCCTTTAGCAAATCTAAGATTGAGAGCTTTTGTTTTCTTAAGATCCTTTCTTAAACCCACAATTTCACATTCTCGTTTTTCATTGTGTTTTTCTCTTTCAGCAAGTTGGTATGTCAAGGTATCTATAATCATATTCTTTTCTTCTAAATAGATTTTTAGTTTCGAGATTTCTTCATAAAGGTCATCTTCGTCTAAAGCATCCCAAAAATTATCATCTTCATAAGCCATCAGAAGTCTATAGTCATTACTATTTTCATCTTCATCACTATTTGATAAACCATCACTATCTTCATGAGTATAGTAGTTCTTCATGAGTATAGTTGTTTTCTATTCCATTTTGCAGATTCCTTCCCTTTATCATATTTATCTTTATGAGGACATTTGGCAGCATAATGACCGACTCTACCGCAGGAAAAACATTTGAAAGGTAGTTTACCTCTAAATCTTCTGGAACCCCGTTGAAGCTTCTTGACAAAGTTTACTTCATCTTCTTCTTCTAAAATATGTCTGGATTCATTGAGTTTTTCTTTTCCTTTTGCTGAAGCTTTAAATGTGGCTTCTCTCATCTCTGATGGGCCTCCTTTTCTCAACTCAAAGGCAGTTAAGATTCTGTGAAGCTGTGTCATAGTAATAGTCTATAGATCCTGTTTTTCTTTTGTGGCAGGTACTTTTGATTCAAATTTAGCACACAAGGATCTTAAAACTTTCTCAACTAAGGTAACTTCCTTTATCTCTTCACCAAGATTCTTCATGCAATTAACAACCTCATCTATACGTAAGAAGTAACTAGCTATACTTTCACCATTGTGCATCTTAAGAGTTTTATATTGAATTCTAAGAGTTTGGAGTTTAGCATGTTTTACTTGAGAATCTCCTTCATAGCTTAGAATGATTTTTTCACATATTTCTTTGGTTTATTTGAGCTGCATAACTTTGATAAACTCTGATTGTGATAGACATCCTAATAATATATTGACAGCCTTGGCCTGTTGTATCTATAGGAATAACTGATGGAAATGTATATCATCCTTCCACGATTTCCCAGGCCTCTGTTCCAAGTGATTGAAGATAGGTTGTGGTCCTTATCTTCCAACAAACAAAGTTGCTCCCATCAAAGATTGGTGGTCTGATGGATCCCCTGCTTTGTTGATTACTCATGATGATGGATCTTCCTTCAAGCAATCAAGCTTCTTCTAAAGGAACTGGCTTTGATACCATTTGTTGGAAATAATATTGAGAGGGGGGGTTAATCAATATTATCAAATCAATAATTTAATTTCCAAAATACATTTGTATATGGTACTTCAGCTAAGTGAACTAGCATGTATATGCGACTGTACTTAATGCAACCAACGTATATGCAGATAACCTTTGATTTACCCAATCTATCATGCATTTAACTTTAAACAGTATATCAAGAATTCATTAGACAATGCAGTAAAAGTAGAATAAAGCATCACACATAAGAAACACACATGAACACCAAGATATAAGGTGGAAACCCAATGTGGGAAAAAACCACCTACTACTGTCATCTTTGTCTTCTTTTAATAGTGAGAAAATCTACTTACAATTTTTGTACTGGTGCAAACATATACTAGTATGCGAGCTTCTACTTGAAGAAGGTTACAACCTTCTCTTGTTCTCTAGCTTCTCCTGGAAGGGAGCTACAACCCCCTAGCTCTTGTACTAGCTGATATGTTTGCTAGAACGTAGGTTCTGACCTACAGAAGACTATGACCTTCTCTCTTCCTCTAGGGAATATGTTTTATAAATTTTCAGACTGGATCCATCAACAACATCATTCAATCATCAAATACATCTACATCAACTAATAACCTTTTGAATCAACCACAATCGAATCAATCATTCACTTAGACAACCCATCAATCTGATCATTCAGAATACTGTCACCAGAATATAGTAACCAGAAGCCAAACTAGAACCCAGAAATCTGCAACAATAAAGAGAAACAACTGAAACATATTTTATAAGGTATATGCTACTTCCATGTGTCGAATCTGCGTGTATATGCGCTTTTCTCAAATCCAGCTAATGTATACATCTGCAAATATAAATTCAGAGATCTGCAGCTATTTTAGACTTGAGTTATACCTAGATCATATCATTTATAGAATAATATATTTGTCAGTATTCATATCTAGAATATACATGAGCAAAAACACATAATGATAGTTCATTCTACACCTTAAGATCCTGATCCATCATTAGATCTAATCCGCTAAGGTTCACCCTTGTCTCAGATCCAACAATGCACCATAACCCAATAACCTATATTCTAGATCTCACACTTCATCAGATATTCGATACTTACACACATTTGCCTAATGATATTCTCCTCCTTTTATAGTTTTATGCCTTTCTCAATAGAATGGACCAAAACCACCTAGGACCAATACTTTGGACTAAATACCTAGGGTCAATTCCTTGGACCAGATACCTTGGACCAATACCATGGACCAAATACTTTGGACCAAAAACTTATTTTTTCAAGGTATAATCGCTTTTCCTTCTGTGAAAGTGCATGTGTACGTATACATGACTTGTATACAGTGAACCCACGTGTATACGTAGCTCAATCAATGGTGAACCTGCGTATAATTCTCTTTCTTCAATCTGTGAAGAGTGATCTGTAATTCTTTGTTGTTTACCTTCTTTACTATGATCTTTCATTTGAGTGAGTTGCCATCAAGGACAATACCTGTATCATAATGCCAACAATTTACTATTATTATTTGTTCATATTTTGATTAAAAGTAAAAAGATATAAGAAATTAATGTTGAATTTTTAAATTATACAGTGATATTTCCATGATATTATTTATGTTATTGCTTGTAGACATTTTGATTAAAGATAAAAAATTATTAGAAATTAAAGTTCAATTTTTAAATTATACAGTGATATGGCCATGCTTTTAGTTATCGTTATCATTTAGTATAAGATACTTTTAAAAATGTTGAAAATTCAATGCCTCATTGAAAAGGGACACTTCATTTTGGTGGTTGATTTTTATGTTTTTGTTGCGATAAGATAAGTTGTCTTAGGCTAAGATTTGAAAAATGCTATACTTTTAGCTTTTAAAATAAAAGCTACTCTTGGAATAATGAATCTTTCATTTACTTGTTCATTTTTAAAAATTGTTTTAATCATATAATTTGTCCATAATTTCATGGTTCAAATATGTTAAAAACTTAAGGTTTTTAATTCCATGGTTGAAAACTTGTTAAAATATTAAGGTTTTTCTTGAGTTATGATATTTTATCTTTAATGCTATGGTTGAAAATAATTACAATTTTAGGGTTTTTTAGAGTCAAGATATTTTATCTTTAACAATATGGATGAAAATTGTTGGAATTATAAAATTTTGAGACACGATATTTTATCTTTAACATCATGTCTGAAAATTGTTGGAATTTTACTATTTTTCATTGTCTGAATATTTTATCTTTAATTCCATTCTAGAAAGTGTCAAAATTGTAACCCGATTTTTTTTTTGTTATTCCAACATCAACACTTTTTGTTTCAAGGGTGTTTTTCAATCCATTTTGCAAAAAAATAAAAAATAAAAAGAATTAATAAAATGTTGAAAATTTACCCTTAAAAAAACGTTGTTCTTGGATACACACTTTTCATTTTTGGGTTGTTTCTTCATGTCTTTTTGGCAATTTCGGGTTAGAGTTCTCATTTTGAGGTAATAGTTCTCGTTTGTCCAGTAAATTTTCTCTTATCAAAACAATTCAAAAATATTAGATCAAAACATAAATGAAAAACTTTACAAAACCTTAAAACAATAATCTAGAAGGATATGTAAGGAAATAATTAATAATATAGGTATTTGACATCAAATTCTTCGGTCTTGTTCTTCTTTGGTGGAGCTTCATCAACAACATTTGCATGTAATCTTTCTCTCTTCTTATTCCTTAGATATCAAAGACAATGACTTTTGTAATGACCCATCTATGACAATTGTAGCATTCAATCTTGCATAAGTAAATTTTTTTCCTTGGCCATTTGAACTCCTTGAATGTTTCCTTCTTCTGGTGATGAGCATAGTAGGAATTTGAAGTGTTTTCTTCTTCATCCTCCTTCTTAACACTTAATAACAAGAGGTGGGCTTCTTCTTGACTGCATGCATTCCACATTTATTCAAAGGTATGTCTGTATTTCCAACTACTAATTCCTGATGCAAATGAGCTCCATGACTTTGGTAGACCTATTAATGTAGCAATCACGAGTTATTTATCCTATAAATCCTTAAAAAATATGATGAAACAATATAATATTTTTTCATCTTAGTTGTTCTTATTTCATTCTTGACACTAGTTATTTGACCAATATTCTTGATCATGAACAACTTTGAGAGGGATTCATACATTTCTTGAGCATAATCTACATTGGATATGTATGGGATTATATTGTCCATTACGCCATCTACTATCAAACTCATGGCCAAGATGTCAATTTCCCTGAAATTCTCCTTTTCTGCATCATCTGTAGGTTTCATAACCTTTCCTTGAACAAGATCCAAAACTTTATGCTTAGCGACAATAAGATCTATCCTCTTTTTCCATACCCTATAGTTGGAGGCTCCTTCTAGCTTGTTTTCTCCTTTAATTGTATTTGACATAGTATATATAGATAGTAGGCTTCTCTTCTTATATAATCCTTTTCTTTAATGAATTTACTTTGATTCCCTTTTCGTAAATATATCTTCAAGCTTCATTTTTCCTTATTTCTCATCTTAGCTCTAATACCATGTTAGAAAATCAGAAAGGCACTTTTTTTCCTTCTTATATTGATAATTAATTGTGACATTCTTTTAGTATCTTCTATTTATTTTCTTCTTTTATCTTAGATTCATCAATAAATCATCTAAACAAAATATGAATATCAGTGACAACAAATGCATGCACTTAGATAGGGCTAAAACCCCTCTCCATGGGAAAACCTAGTCAAACACTTCCACTAATCAAATTGAGATATACCAAGCCTCCTCCACCAAGTCAGCCTTAAAATATGATTCAAGAAACCTTGGCAGTCTCTTCTTTTCCAACAACTACATCCCAATAACAACCTAAAATTCTGACCCCCATCTACTTCAAAATTTTGGCCTAGTAACAATCCAATGAATTTGCATGTGTGAGATAAGGAGAGAGAAATTTTGACTTCCTTTTTCTTGAAAATACCTTCATTCTTCTTCATTAGGGTTTCCTTCCTCTTCCTTGAATTTCACACCCTTTTTCTACTTCAAGTAACTGCATATCAAACTTCTTTAGTTGATGCTCCAAATGCGGTCAAATTGTGGCCTTTATATATAATTTTTTTGAGATTGAATCCCTTTGATGAGAATGACTTGTCCTTCTTAAGACTGACTTGGTGAAGGTAAAAGACCTATTTTACATTAAAATAAATTTCTTTCATGATAGATGAAACCCATGAAGGGTATTTTACATTATGACATGGACAAGGACACTTGATATAAGCACTAGAAGCCTACAATGGAGGCTTTGACCAATTAGCCATTGACCCAAGCATGAAAGTCATCCTTTAACAAGTCAATTTCTTTTATAATAAAATTTATTTTTCTTTCTCTTGACAAATACATTTCATCATGACTCAAATACAATTATGAAGATGAGTACTAGTTACATTTTTCGACAGCCTCTATGTTATATCACCCTACAACAATTAGAAGAGTCAAACCATGGAATTTAAGCAAAAATTCCTAAAACAAATTCCATTCATGATACATAAAAGGTTCATCAATGAATAATCTCATTGTGAACGTCTCAATTAATGATGCACATTCACTAGTAGGTGGAACATAATTTTCTTAAAGAAAGCATCTATTATTGCATCCAATTGAATTCCATCATGGCATGGTAGTCATCGAGGTGTGTGGGGGCTATGTGGAGAAACCACCAAGGATGAAATAATGGTAAAGAAAAGGAAGGGTACTATTGGATGGTATATGGATGCAACCTTTGTGGGTGGATGGGATGGAAAAGGTGGTGGAGGTGGGTGGTAATTAAATCCTATGGTTTGTAGGAATGATGGATGTTCCCTAGTGGAGGTAATCTTGATCCAAAAAATTAGGGAAATGTGATGATAGTGAGGGAAATGTGATGATAGAGTTGGTCAAGATAATAACCACCTCCATAAAAAGCTATTGTCAACTAGCCTTCATCAACTCAATGGAGCCTTTTCTATAGTTGGTACATCTATGAGGTTCACATAAGCCTCCATGTGACCTCCCTTAGTCAAACCATGTTGTAGAATATTATGCCAACGTCCCCTATAACATGGCCTGCTAGTCACTCCTAACAGAATGATGCTACCAAAATAACATGCTACACCGAGGTGCAAGTCAGGTACTCTTTATTTACATAATTATTACAGATAAATATATAATATATAATTAACATAAATTATTAATTTAACAAAATTATATTTACAATTTAATATAATCATATAAATACCAAATAATAAGTTAAAAACAATAAACACAAAATATATGCTTTCTCCTCCTTAACATCCTTTTAATTTTTTTCTTTTTTAATTTGTATCATAAATGGAAATTTAACCATATTAATGTAAGTTGCTAAAATCTCCATCACATTAACCTTAATTCTAAATTTCATTCAATTTATAACTAAAAATTCAACCATATTAATGTCAATTTCTAATGTCTTTCAACTAATATCACTTTTAAAAATATCAACTATATCAATATGAATTCTTTATTCCTTTTATCTTATAGATTTATCTTACATATTATTAAAAATGTCAACCATATCTATCTCATTGATGAACCATATCCTGAAATTTTTTTCAATGTATTATCATTATTAGAAATACCTAACTATGTCGCTCTCCATACTTATTCTTTTCAACTTATGCCATGATTAAAAATATAAATTATATCCTTCACAAATCCTTGTTCTAATACCTACTTTCAATGTACATAATGTGCACATGTAAATCTATATCAATAACCATTCCTAATTCTTTATTTTTCAACATGTACTGCAACAAACTTTATTGGTTAACACACCAACTTGTACCACAACAAACTTTATTAGTTAAAACACATCACAATGTTATAGATTAGTATGCTACTTACAAATTAAATCAAAACGTAATGACCCGATGGATTTTTTTTATTAAAAACAATAATAAATAAAAGTGAACCATCACAATAATATTAAAATAAAAAAACAAATAAAAGTTACATCAAAGAGTCCAAACCAGTAAATTTTATAATATACATATAATTTTACTATAAATTTATATTTTCACAATCTCTTCGTCCAAATAATGACTTATAGATTTTTTTATTAAAACAATAATAAATTAAAAAAAATCATCATAATAATATTAAAGAAAACAAATAAAAGTTAAACCAAAAAGTCCAAACCCGTAGATTTATAATATACATATAATGCTATTATAAATTTATATTTTCACGACCTATTCGTCCGAAAATTTTCAGTTTTGCACGTGAATTTTGTTGTGATATTTGGAATTGGGTGGAGTGACCTCACCGTTAAGATGAGGTCCTTTCACACAAGAAAATATTTCGTGAGTGTGAACAATCCCTTCATACAGTGACCTAATGCCTTCACATAGTAAGTTAATGGAATCCCAGTAAAGTCAATCCGTAGTAAAGTCAGTCCGTAGTCCATAGTTAATGGAATCCCAGTAAAGTCAGTCCGTAGTTAATCCACTCTATCTCCTCTTCGCTTCTCTTTTTATGGTTGCTCCAAAACATGTTGAGGCTGCTTTTGAGGCTCCATTTTGAGAGGTAAAGCATGCTCTTTCTCAGTGACCAGATTTTTAACCTTTGCTTTATTCATCAAAGCTTTGCATGCATATTCTACCTCAACTGCATACATGTTTTTGACTCGCAGATTGATATGCTTCACTTGTCATGTGGTGATGTTTCTGAGGAATGCCTTTCCTTTGTTGAATATCACATCGTAGCTACAATCTTCCAACATAGTGAGAAAAACAAGATTCTTTTTTAGACTCAGAATAAACATCACATCCTTGAGTCTGAGAGGGGAGCTTGACTCCCTCTTAAAAGTAATTGTACCAATATCGGTTGCACTGTACCTTTCATTGCCTCCAAACTCAATGTTCTGATTGAGGTCTTTCTCCTCAAAGTTACTGAAGAAATCTCTATACTCGGTCATGTGGAACAAGGCACTACTATCCAAATACCACATGATTCCCATTAATGTGCTTTCCGTGCATGCAATGACAGTAAAATCAAGCTCAAAATGTAAAGCTAGAGCTTCACCTGTTTTTGCTACTATAGATTCCTTCATGCTTGCCTTCTTCTGTGGACATTTCATGACATAGTGTCTGAATTCATCACAATGAAATAACTTGATTTTGGACAAGTTTCTATGCTTTCCTTCTAGGCTATAATTATACCCACCTTGGGAAGTATTCCCCTTGGACTTATTTTCTTAGCTGAATAATGCAAAATCCTCTTCTTCTTCTTTGGATGAGGTCTTGTCTCTATTGTTCTGCTTTATTTCTTCCTGCAATCGATTAGACCATAACCGCTCCAACTATGGCTACTTCTCTCTACCATTAACTAAATATTGATAATTGTTCCAGCTCTTGGGAAGAACCCAACAATGCTAGAGCTACCAAATCTTCTTCAGGAATAGTAACACTGACCCCACCAAGTTCATCATGACACTATGTAAACTTGCTCAAGTACTGCAGAATTGTGTCATTCTTTGGTATCTTGACACTTTGAAGCTGGTCCTTGAGTGTCATCTTCATGTGCTCACTATTGTTATGGAAAAAATTTGTCAGTGCTTGCCCCATTGCATATGGAGTCTCTTGACCTTGGAGATTAGAGACAATATGGTTTGGTACTCCCTCCAATATGATTCTCCTTGCCCAAGCAACACACTTCTTCCATTCTACTAGATTTTGGAGGCTTCAAGATATCATTATGTATGAATTCCTTCAACCCATTATCTTACAAAATTGCCTCCATCCCATCCTTACAAGAAACATAACTTCAGCTACCCTCAAGGGAATACTCAAGTCTCAGTCTATAGAAATCCATCTTGCTAGCTCTGAATAATTGATCCTGCAAATTCGATCCACCTGCAAAGAAAACTTCAAATTCTCTTCTCCACTATTGTGATTGCTTCTTTGATACAATGTAGAAATTCTTTGTAGATTCAAATAGATTATGTAATTCGTTAAAAAAAATACTTGAATCTACTCTACTCATTAGCGGAAAACAATTAAATGATCAAGAAATCGCAACATAAACATGAGACAAGGATCAACCACATATTCTTAGAGATTTATCTAAGTGGAAAGAAACTGCACAAAACCCCTTCCTATATGTATTGTATTAGTCAAAAAAAAGGAGAAGAAATGTAATGCTTGCTCGACCCCAAGCAACGTTTGCACTAATATAATCTATCTCACTACTTCCTAGACAAACTCTGGTCAATACTTAACCAAATCTAAGCCTACCAAAGTCCCTATTTCCTTGCAATGTTCCTCAAGGAATTAGCCCCCTATTAATTAGGGAAATTCCCAATTAGAATTGCGCAATCCATGTAGGTCCTTCTTTGATTGCATGCACCACTTGTACAATTTGGAATTGTCTACAACTTATGGCACACTACTATTGAACTCTAATATCACTTGGGTAACTCAAATTTTGTGCATGCATGAGTTAATTTATGTTGATTGATTAATTTAACTAGAGGATCACTCAGTTTGAAAAAAGTTACACCCCCTTGATTGAACCTCCACTAGTTCTACTAACTATGAGAACTAGTTACACTCACAATAACTCAAATTAACTGAAGTAGATTGCTACAAATTAGCAATCAATCATGTAAAACTAAACTCAAGTGTCTCCGACTTGAATTAACTGATTTAAGTGGGTGATAAGAGTCATATCACTTCAGTTAAACTCCTACAAATATTTTTATGAAATTAAAAATTCGAATTTCTCGTAATTAAGTTCTGAGAAAAATTAAATAGGAATTTCTTGATGCATTTCAACACTGTGATAGTTTTTTCAATTAGATACATTTTTTATGTTTTTTGAAATGCCATTTTAATCCAAAAAATTAATAGACAAAACTTACATACTTATACACTTTATAAAATTTCCAGTAGCCATTTCAACTTTAAGAATAGATATTATTTTAATTATATTTAATTTATTTAAGTAATATTAATAAAAATTAAATATATAATATAATATTTTTTATTTCATAATTTTGAATTTGATTTCAATTATAAGAAAGAGAACCATTTATTTTAACATTTTAAAAATAAAATTTTCTTAATATAAATCATCGTTATTAAATATATATATTTTAATATTACAATAGTAACATAATAGTCTCTTATTCTTATGATTTTGAATGGTTACCTTTTGCATTGAATGTTTTTCCAAGTGAATTTAACTTTTATTTATTAATTTATATAATTTTAATACAAGATAATATTTATTATTATTTAATTTTTAAACTAAAATGTTATTATATATTATATATATATATAATCAATCAAATTGGATTATGGTCAAAATTTTATAATATTTTCAAATTGTTTCTTGCAATTTTTATAAGTTTAAAACATCATAGAATTTTTCAAATATAAGTAATTTAAACTTTTTCAAAAGAAACATCAATTGGCCATCAAATTTTTCCTTTAAAATCTAATTAGCCTTGAATCTTTCGAGCTTGAACTCTATTCTGAGCTGTTTTATCTTTTTCCCTTCCAATGCTAAATTCCTTTGATCCATCCATTACAACATCTCACATAGTTTGTTATATAACTGTTTGAGAAATCCCTGAGAAAGAGTTTCCATTATATAGTCCTTCCGTGTCAGAGTTTCCATTTCCAACCTTTGAAAGTGAACAAAGATGGGTATGTTATACTGCGAGGTCTAGAAATTAACTCTAGAGATTTAATTTTCGCTAGGGAAACCATATCTAAGGGACAATATTTAATGATGCAACCAAATATTGTTGACTTTGAACTTGGCTTACCAAAATAAACAGAGTGATTGTGTCGGTTATTTTTGTCCTTCGTATACTTTATATGAATATGACTTTGGCTCTGCCTCTCTAGAGTGCACGACGAATGCTTGGGAGAGAGCTTGTATACTCTGATAGTCTAATATGATGCTTGTACTTAACATTGTTGCCATGATTCAGTAAGGCCATTTTAGAAATTAAATAAATTCCCATGATTATGGAATGAGAACAAGGTTCATTCTCCTAGAATTAAATTCAAATTCTCCTTGTCCCAGAGTGGCTCTTTTTTTTCCTAGTCATCTTCTATCTAGTTTAATTCCCTAAAGATTTGAAAAAATTCAACCTTTTCAAATTGAAGTGAGAGGAGGTGTATTCTTTGAAGAATTGATGGGACAGTGGTTCTCTATGCGTTTTTTCCCTCTATCATTTATTTGATTACGACCATTCAAACTCCAAACACAATTAGACCTTCAAATATTTCTTGCTTGTGCTAATTCCAAGCCTTTACAAAGAGACATATTTTTCTTGGTTATTTGATGCGAAGCCTAACCCCAAAGAAAATTGAACTCTAATTTTACATCTGGACAAAGGAGAGCCCCTCCTCCTACCTCCCCTAGATTCCCTCTTAATGCTCGATCAAAAAATAAGGAAAATTGATTTTGATCCAAAATCCATTTGGAAAATTATTCTGAACTTTCTCTGAAGTGAGGAGTTTGGTCTCATGCTGGTTTCATATTATATTTACTGACATGAGCACACTTCCCAACCTTAATCCATTATTTTTCTATGTCTAATAAATCATCCAATTCTTTGTCATGATAACCCCTTGTTGGGATGGCTTCAAAAAGGAGATCAATAGCCTTTTGTGCTAATTGTGTGGGGGGCATCATTTTATCGTTAAAGATAGCTTTGTTTCATGAGATCCATATTCACCAGCATAAATATTTTGGAAAAGTGGACCAAAATCTGATTGGTAAGGAATAGTTCCTTTGCCATGGATATTTCGCCTTCTAGTTTAGGAAAATGTCTTCCCGACGTCAAGGCATTTCCTCTAATTGACAAATAGGACTATAAGTAATCTTGCAGACTTCCAAGGCATAGGGGAAAAACAAGAATAAATGTTAAATACTTTCTTCCTCCATCTTACACAAAACACATATTGAGGGACCCATGATACTCTTGTTGTAGAGGTTTTTAGCTGTAAGGATATTTTTATGGACCAAAGTCCAAAAAAATGTATTAATTTTGGGAAGGCCATCATTATGCCAAATCTTCTTCCAGATTTTATTTGGAGCTCGTTGTGCAAAGTTTTTCACTAAACTTGCATGGCCTTATTTAACCAAAAAATATTTATGATAACTTAAATTCCAAAGACGTTGATCATGTTTATAAATGGAGATGGGGGCCATACCGTTTAAAAAATTTAGAAGCTTTTCACATTGCGGAAATAGGTGCACTAGCAGGTCAAGTTGGTGCCATCCAATCTAAATACCTTGGTCTCTCCATATGCATATGTATAGAAGTTTGTAAAAGTCATTTTGCTACATCCATATGATGTGATCCTGTATTTCTTCTCTATCACACAGGATGCCTTCTGGGCAAAATTTGTCCTTCCAAAAAAGAGACGAGCCTCATTTCCAGAGCCCCAACATAGATTATCAACTGTTATAGGAGCTACCCCTTTACATAAATTCCATATTTTAGATCCAACATTTGACCAATTTGTAATTTTTTCGCTTAAGAGGTGGTTTTTATTGAAATAGTTTCTTATAAATGCAGTTTTCCACACTTCATTTGTGTCTAGAATAAGATGCCATATGATTTTTCCCCAAGAGCTAGGTTCGTAAATTGTGGATCCTTGATTTCTAGACAACCATATTATTTTGATAATTGTATTGTGCTCCAGTTGATTAGGTGATCTTCTTTCATTGTTTTTGCCTCCACTCCATAAGAAATGACGGATCTTGATACTCATTTGATTGACTATAGCCTTGCGTGAAAGAATAGTAGAACATATATATATTGGAATAACTGAGAGAACAAATTTAATCAAAATCTCTCTCGCTGTTCTGTTAAGCCATTGTGCTACCCAAGCGTTAATTTTTTGAAGAAGTTTGGTATACCCAAATATTTGAAGTGAGACCATCCTAACTAAACAATAATTTCAATTTCCCATGAGATTTCTTATAATGTTGTGTCACTACAATTCAATCCAAACACTTGAATTTTTTTCTTATTCATTGGTCCTTGAGAAAGATTTAAATTTGAAGAACTTTTTTAAATAGGAGTTCCATGATCTTGGAGGCTCCACCAAAGAGAAGGGTGTTGTTAGAAAATCGGGAACGATTAATATCTTTAACATTCTTGGCTATTTTGAGACCAGATATTCTACTGTCCATTCTTGCAATTTCTAAATTTATGCTCAGACTTTTGACAACTATGAGGTATAGGAGAGGAGATAGGGTACATCCTCATCTTATCCCTTTATAAGCAGAGAAGAAAGAGTATGGACATCTATCTATCAAGGGTTCTATCTAGGGGGCACCAATGCATGTCTTTATCCACCTTGTCAATTAAGAAAGAAACCAACCTTTTCCATTGATGAAAACAACGAGGAGTGACACACCCAATCAAATGTGTTTTCCATGTCTAGTTTTATAGTGATGGTCGGTTCACCTCATTGATTGTTGGAATGGATTGGTTCTTTTACCAAGATGATATTGTCCAAGACGTATTGTCCTTGCATGAAATCCACTCGATTTTCTAAAATATCTTCGTTAAGACCATTCTCAATCTGTTGGAAATTACTTTGGTTAAGATTCTCTAGGTTGCATTACACAGAGAAATTTGTCTGAAAAGAGGAAATTTTATAGGCTTTGACTCCTTTGGAATTAAGGCCCAAAAGGATTTGAAAAAGATAATCGAGAACCCATTTGGTCCATGGGATTTGTCAGAATCCAGAGACCAAATGGCATCTATGACCTACTCCTCCTCAATGGGCCTAATAAGTTGTTGATTTTCATGTTCAAGTACAAAATATGAAAGACATGAGAGAAATTCCCTTTCATCTTCTTGATATTTCTTCCTGCCTTTTGTATAAATCTCCTTAAAATAACAATGTCCTTCTTTCTTAATTTCTTGAAAAGAATTCAGGGGGACTCTGCCTTGAGGAGTTATTTCATTGACTTGATTCTTGAGATATATCACCTTGGTTTGTTTATGGAAGAAAGAAGTGGTTTGGTCCCCAAATTTTAACCAAAGGCTACAAGATTTTAGGAGCCAATGTTATTCTTCCTTTCTCGCAACAATGTGAATTTGCTTATTTAGTTGTTACTCCTAGTTGAGATGCATTAGAGAAATTTTGAGATCTAAAATGGGCCTTGAAAAAAGGTACAACCAAAATAATTTTTATAAGAACAAATAGGATTCAATATGATGATGTCAATCATGGGGGATCATTCACCATTTTTGGAGTAAAAAAGTAGAAATATTAAAAAAAATAACTACTTTTTCAACTCATATTTTCAACTTATCTCCCTATGGTTTTAATCAATTTTTGAGTGGGCTCACTCATTGGATGCATAATTTAATTCATAATCCAAGGAATACCCATGTTACATACTTTAGATGGATACTGCTACATGAAAAATGAGAAATACATGAAAAATTGATTGCAATCACATTTTTCCATGTATTTCTCATTTTTCATGTAGCAGGGTCCATTGGAAATATGCAACATAGGCACTCCATGGATGAGGAATTAAAATTTTCACCAATGAGTGCTCTCACTCAAAATTGGACTAAGAATGTACAAATATAATTTGAAAATATGAGTTTAAAAAAGTAGTTTTTCTTTTTCCCTTTAAAATTTCATGATGTATTCTAATTTTATTTATTATTTCCAATATTATTTTATAATACTACTTATGATGCCCATTTTAGACCTCATAATTTCTCTAATGGATTCTCTGTCACTATCCCATGACCATTTCCACATGAAATGACTCCATCAGGGTAATAAGTTTAGATTTTTCTTGACCTACAAATTTGTATTTGGACTTGGTACAAGACTTGAGAGCTGACTTAACCACTTTCAAATTGGATTCCAAAATGAAGGATGGGGATCCAAAGATTAAGGTTGACCAAGCTTGAATAATTACTTTAGTCGCGCCTTCCTAACGTAGCCATAAAGGATTGTCACATAAAGGAATTAGGCCCAAATCCTCTAGGGGACCAATCTCTAGCACAATTGGCCTTCAATATGAATCTCATCTTGTGAAGATAGTTAACCAACATTTGAGGCATTTAAGAAGAAAATTAGTGTGGATAAGAAATCGATAAATTCTTTCTGGAATATACCCTCTCCACTATCGTGATTTGACCATGTATACGTTTTTGCCTTTGGAACTATATCCACCATATCCCAGTCACTGAGAAGATCATCCATACATTCAAGGAAAGGATCCTGATCCACACTACCACCCTTCTTTTCAAACAAAATAAATGTAACATTAAAGTCTCTCCGCCCCCCCAACTATGTTGTTTGTATGCTGATGATCTTCTTCAAAATTTAACAAGGGAGTCCTTAGAACTCTTTCTTTTCAAAGTAGATAGTCAAGGCATAGACTTAATTATGGATATTTCTTCATTGGTATCCTTTTTCTTTAGTCGATTTGTTATCCAAAATTTAGTCGAACTGTTATTCAATGGGACTTTGTGCTATTCCCACGCATTCCAAAATATTCTTGATAGAGTAACACTTCTTTTGGAAATTTTGTTTCTTACACAAATAAAATATGATTTTTTTATTGCCTGATTATTTATTTTACAAATTGAGTTTTGGAAGGGTTTCCAGTCCTTCTTATATTCCATGAAACTAATTTCATTTGATTTTGGGGGTGTTTGACTTACCTCCACCTTATTTGACACTTCCTTGTTCTTTGCTGGCAACATTTCTATGAACCTCTTTTATCTATTTTTTATTCCCGACTTTTCTATTTTGAGTTTCTTCAACCTCTCTTACCTTCTTGTTTGATTTCCTTCCATATTATTGGGTAGGTTGTCTAGCTCTTGTCTGGGGGAGTCATTACTCCAGTTGGTTTTTTTCAAATAGTGTTGTGAGTTATTATCTTCCCTATTCCTGCCTCTGATCCTTGATGTTATTTTACCACCTCCTCACCTCTAATTATGGGACTCGATTGATTATGTAAGGGAGTATCTAGGGTTGGGGTGACTACCAACTCATTTGCAAGAGGTTCCACCTCCATAATCTCCTCATTTATTTTCCAGGTCTATGTTTCCTTCATACGCCCCTTTTTTATGGACTCGATTGGTCAATTCTTCAACCCATGGAAAATTAAGGGTAGAAAATGGATTAGATGAGGTTTATGCCACATTTTTCGCTATTGGATCCCGCCTCATCCTTTCCAACGCTTTTTCTTTCAGTTATCATTATTGTTCCTACGAGGGAGAAGGGTTAGATCTAGAAGATCCATGAGCTTTTTTGCAATCTCGGGCAAATTTCCCATATTCGTTGCAAAATTTTCATTTAAATTTCAATTGTTCATAGTCTAAGATTTGTATATGCTTTCGTTCTCCTAGAGTTAACATGATCTCTGCAAGAAAGTCCTTTTCAATATCAACCTCGACGCATATCTTAGCACAAGTAAATTATTTTTCTTTTGGCTCAGTGTGATCTAGATATCTGCCAAGACCATTTCCAAATTCTTTGACACATTCATCACTTCAGCGAGAGAGGGGAAGTAGAGGGAGCTACACCGAAACTAGAACAACAATGGGAATGTCCTCATCATAGTCAAAATCAAGAGACCATGTATTTAGATACATGCCTATGGCTCTGAATAAATAAGGATTGTTTCTGAAAGTAATGTCCCTGTCCTCTTTGAACTCAAAGATATCGGAAAAGAAGTCATTCACCACCACAAAAAGTCCTAAGCTCCCTTTCATAATTGTTTTCCAGGTTTATTCTTCCCAATGTTCCACAGATTTAGGGGAAGGCTAGATCCCCATGAACTTTACTACCATAGCTCTTTTTGAATATGTCAACAAGGTTATCCTAAAGCCTACAGGGAAAATTATTGATGGGATGCTATCATAATTTTTAACAAAATGGGAGGGAGAGTCATTTCAATTTGGCCTTTTCTTCAGATTTGTGACAAAGGATTGGAAGTAGTTCACCTTGCCACATGGAGCTATGCTCCCCCATGGCCTTGGCCATGAGGGATCGATGATAAGGGTACTGACGATAACAGATGTAGAGGCTAAGGTTTCAGAACCGTGGCAGAGTAGAGATATTCATATATATTTTTTATTATTAACAAATTTTACTTTTCATTTTTTTAATTATTTATTATTATTATTTAACAAGTTTATTTTAAAAAACATGTATTCAAAATTCCTTATATGTACATAGTTATTTTATATTATGAGCATTATTAGTGAAATTTATTTTACAAAATATATACTAAAAAATTATTGTCTCTTATTTAACAAGAAGTTCATATTTTTGAAAAAAATTGTCACTCTTTAAAGATATTTGGAGATTGCGTGAATGTGGTTAACTTGTTCAATTAGACTCAGAGATGTCACTATTACACCCTCTATCCTATTCTTGAAGAGATTTTCCTTTTAAAACATTCTTTTGATCAAATTTCTTGTTGTGACATCTACAGAGAATGGAACTCAACAATTGACGCCTTATCTAAAGCATGCACTAAACATGTTCATGTCACATGGAAAATCATTGAAAATTTTGAAAATAATGTACAAGAGTATTATCAGCACCCATTCATCGATGGTCTCCAAAATGTTCAATAACAAAGAATTAGAGGTTTCTCTTCTATATATTTTTCCACTGATATTTTTTATATTCTGAACACCTGGACATTCAAAACACTTTTTCTGCTATAGTGGTTTAGGGCATAATCTTGTAGGTATGTTTTGTCTTTTTTTGATATTCTAATCCAATCACACAAAATGCATAATAATGCATCGACAAAATGTATTTTTTCATAAATTAATGTGAGGTTGCGGATTTTTTTTCCTCGGCGAATAAAATAAAATAAAATCATCTTAGAAATAATAAAATTCCTTGCATACATAAATAATAAGTATTCATGTTATAATTATAAATAGAAGAATTTATTGTGGGTCTAATAAATATATCAATGTGACCTTTATAATTCTCTTTACCATAAAATGTAAAATATAATATTTTTTATAAATTAAGTATAACGTACACCAATTTGAATATATAAAATTAATGAATATAATAAATAATCCTTAATTTACATATTGTTATCTTTGTTCATAATTTAATTATTGTTATATATTATAATATAGATAATAATAGATAATAAAGACCTGCAGGTCTTGAACTTGTAGATCCTAGGATTGCATTATTAGTAAGGCAATCTCGCCAATGAGGAACGCTATCCATTTGAATGTTTTATTTAATAATAATTATATATTATCTTTGTTTATTATATTATATACTATCTCACCTATCATAATATATACTCTATATATATACTTATATATTATATATTTATTCATATATAAATACTTACTATATTAATCTTTTGTCTCTCTTATTATCTATATAATTATTATATATATTATATATATATAATATATATATAACCGTAACTTTATTTATATAGTTATTTTTAAAGTAAATATATGATGATTATTAATGTCCATTATCCCCTAGGGGACAATTCAATCATCAATCATCATGGTATGAAGTCTTTCTAAAGTTTGAGGGTTGAGATTCAACTTATCCTTGTTGTACCACCTAGTTTATGGGTAGGGCCGTGTATGGGTTCACCTAGAGGTTATAATGGTAATTGTCATAATAAACCTTGTATCATGCAAGTACGAGCCCAAACGAGTTGTCAGTTCCTCTAGACAAAAAAAATAAAAGTTCACTAAGACCTATATGATCTATGAACTTAAGAAGGTAAGAGATTAATCATTCTTTAACATTTTATTTCTCTACTCAAAAGTAAGTGAGAGAAGAATTCCAATATCACCATAGCTTTTTTAACTTAAAATGTCAAAAAGGTTGGTAGTTTGACAAATATTTTGAAAATTAGATCGAATGTGAGTGTATGATGGGCAATCTAAGAGAAAGTTATTTTCATCTTCAATCCCTCTAAGGATCGCACATCTGACAAACTCTTTCATCCCATGGAGTTTTGGGAATTGACTAATGTTCATTTTCACTATAAATTTCATGATAATTAGTTCTTATTTTAGTAATACTCATTTTCTTTTTAACACTAGTCAATATAGAAAGATAATTTTTGTTTTTGAGATTAGGGTTGATTTCCTCCTTATAATATTGCAATTCCTTGCTCCCTCTAACTCTTTACAGCCCCACAATTTATCCTAAATTGGAAGTCATAATATTTATAATATCATGTAGTTTTTGCAAGTTGATCTCCTATTTTATTCCCCAATGGTTCAACAAACACCTACATCCTTATGCCACCCTCACTTGAGCCAAAGTTGTTGGGTTTTGGTTAGATCTGGAAGCAATTGTAGGAAACCTCTTGTCATCCATGTTGTATAACTTCTTATACATAAGATACTTAGTCATAGTCATGCTTTCAATGATGGGAAGGTTTGGTACAATCAAAAGGATAGGGTAGGGTCTATTTCTTGGATCTTGAAGTTGTAGGTTATAAATTGTTTTTAGATCTATTCAATCTTCCTCTACAACTTTGTATATATACTACAACACCAAACCTAACATCCATATAAAATAACAAGAGTGACGAGAGTCTCAAAGATGAGATTTTCTTTTATCTCATAGCCAAACATTTTGTTATTTACAATTGTTTTCAAGCCCATAATAAGCTTTTCAACCTTCATTTATCCTTTTTTCAATGTTATAAATCCAAGTGTATGTATGATGGATGTTGAATCCTAAACATTTGTATGAAGGAACATCCTCCAAGGAGTTGTTGTCATAAATGAAAGTATCATAGGTGATTGTTTTGGATTTAATTATCAGACAGCTTTTTCAGTATTAACAATCATATCCCTATTGGAGGATTCTTAGTTTCTTGCCAAAATTGTAATGGGTTGTTTCCAAAAGAACACCATCGTTAGTATAAAGGAGAAGTGTTATGATCATTCCAATGAGTGTGGATCCAATACAACCTTCATCTTCCAAACACTCTTGTAGCTTATCATTGTATATGCTAAAAAGGGTAGGGGATAAGTGACACCCTTTCTCGAATAAAATATTGCAGTTATTTTCTTTTGATCAACCTTTAGTGCCCTTAGGCTTGGAAATGACATTCTCATACAACCTTGCAACAACAACCCTCAAGTCGAGAGAAGCCATTATCTCTTTTAGCCTCTTCCATAACTTTATTCTAGAATTGATGTCAAAAAAATTTCTAAGGTCAGCAAATCAATAGAAGAGATGAATTTTATTATTGTTTCATTCTTCTAGAATTATCCTAAGAGTAACGATATGGTCCATAGTTGAATGATATCTCCTAAACCTAACTTGGCCTTTATTTCTTTACCATGGCTTCTAACCCAAAGGCTAATCTTCCTTTCCAAAATAAGCCAGTATGACTTGGCTAAAATGTGGCTAATCATAATGGTCATGTAATTAAAGGGAATTCTTTTATCCCTAATCTTAAATATATGCACAACTAGGGTCCATGCCCAAGGTTTAAGGAAGTCTTGCGTCATTGCCAAATTAAACAGCTTGTATATGTGTAGGAGGACAATAGGTTCTCCCATCTTAAAAATTTCATCGCGATAGCCTTCACGGTGTTAACTTTCCCATTAGTGAGCTACTTAACACCAAACCCAATGTCTTCCAAAGAAAATATATCATCTTATATAGGGGTATTGAAAATTGTGTCCATGGCATTACGAGATTCATAAAGGTTTTTGAGTTAAATATTCAAGTTCTTCAAGGGAATGAAATGATTTTTTTAGTCTTACGAATAAGAATTTTCCTCCAAAACTTTCTATGGTCAAAACTTAGATACTTAGAGTGATGGTGATAATGATATTGGTTAACATCCACATTTTCTCCTTAAATTTCCATGTAATAATATTTTTAATATTATCCCGTTTCTATCAAATGATTTTTTTCTTTATTTCTTGATGGTTTAGTCAATATTTGGTATCCTTATGCCATCCCCTATTGATTTAAAGGTGGTTTTGGATGGATTTTAACCATATTTCAATAAGACTCTTGTATTCCATATTTTTCTAACTTGTTCATGATTATGCTCTCAATGGGGAAATGACTTACTTCTTTAAGGTGGGATAACACATATTTATTTTAATTTTGGGATTATAGCCTATAAAGAGATTTTTGATATGCTTTATCCTTTTCCACAACTCTTTAAAGGTACTACATCCCTAAATTTCACATCCATATAAAATAATATGAGATATTTACAATTGTGTTCAAACCTATAATAAACTTTCCACCCTCAATTTATCATAATTTCAATATTATAATTCTAATTGATCTTATATATATATATTTATATTAATATATTGTAGTATATATATATATATAAAACACTTCATTATCTTATCATATATAAATAATTAATTTATATTTTATTAAATCAATATTTTTTCCATCAATATTGAAACAAAAATTATGAATTTTTTTTATGTACACAAGTTAACCAATTTCTTAGTTAACAATATATAATGAATTTAAATTATTTAATCTAATTTTAATTAATTCAAATAATAATGGAAAATGATGGTAACTTGTTTTCATTATTTTACTTTCCACTTTTATAGTTAAAAAAAATATTTAAAAATTCTTTTCATTTTCAACTTATACCCAAATATAAAAAAAATCCATTTATTTTCAATTTATATCTAAATATTAAAATATATCATTACTGATGGTAATTTTTATATAATTCAAGTTGTATTTTTTTGGAAGCTTTTCTTGTGGACTTTTTCTGTCTAATTTCTCTAAAATCTGGCAGGAATTCATTGAAATTCGCTCTAGGGTTTTTCAGAATGCTCAATCCATATATACACTAAAAAACTAGTTTAAATAACACATGAAAATTTTACTACAAATTTAAACGCCAAATTCAAAAACACAAAAACTCCAAAAAAATTTACACTAAAAAATTAATTTAGATTGTGTGGAAAGATTTCAATAATATTTCAGGTTTAGGTTAACAAAGTCGGGATCGTGGCAATATTGAAATTCAAAAGGTGCCGTTCATTTTATAAATTGA
This sequence comes from Pinus taeda, assembly GCA_000404065.3. Lineage (NCBI taxonomy): Eukaryota > Viridiplantae > Streptophyta > Pinopsida > Pinales > Pinaceae > Pinus > Pinus taeda. The sequence continues at coordinate 52,690 of APFE030999520.1, forward strand.
ACAGTTTTACAGAGAAAGGATAGAAGGTGTCACACTGAATCCAATTTTGGTAACATTAATGTATATATATAGTACTCATCATTGCAAACATTGCCAGCTTCCATTTTTAAGCTAATCGGATTTTAAGTGTCAACCAGCGGATAAGGTTAAGGTGGACAGCCTTAGAGAGGAAGAAGCGATGGTTTAGAATACATAATTCTTCTTGATAAGGTGAACAGCAATCCAAACCATTGGGAAAAATAATATGTACTTAATTAATATAATTCTATAAAAAAATATTTTAATGAATTTAATTATAAGATTTGGAGAATATCTATTGATGCATTTTTTGATGATGGATATTGATAGTCCAGAACATTGATTCACAAACTTTATAGCAATCATTCTTTTCTATTTTAAAAATTATTATATATAATATGTTTTGAAACTTTTATTAATTTTTAATATATATTAATTTTTGTTTTCCTCAATATTCACTTTTTAGCATATAACCGAATTATATAATACATTCTTAGCTATATAACCGAATTATCTATCTTGATTTCTCAAATAACATGGATATCGTATTAGTAGAGATACAATGAACCACATAGTAATTAAAAAATTCTGAGTTAAAAAATAGTAACTAAAAATTTCTGAATTAAAATCTTACAACCTGGCGCATCCTCTCTTTCGGATATAGCCACGTTTATTGACGTGAATATAGTTGATGACGGTAATAACCCTCGTAAAAGTGTATAACAAAATGTTGTATACACAGTCCGAACTCGCGGACTCCAACCTTACCTCATTGCACACGTTTGTCACTTCTCCCCAACCCCATCGAAGGTATGTTTCATCTCCTGGATCTGCGCCATTTCCAGGCGCTGTTGACATGTTTCCTCTGCATCTGTTGAATCTGTTTCCTCTGCAACTGCCTTCTCTTTCAAGCCAATCTCTGCATCAAATGGACCCACTTTCTTTGCTTCATTACTTGACTGCTTCCGGTACATACAATACAACACTATTTGACCTATGCCCAATGGTACGCCAATTATATTTGGACACTGCATTGACCACAACATAATATAAAACTCATATCTACTGACTTACTGACT
>APFE030999530.1:0-16975 GCA_000404065.3 Pinus taeda
CTTTTCTTTTTCTGACTTTTAAATAGTTAAGACGGCTTCCTTTCATCATCGCTGCCTTCTATTTCATAATATGGTAATTGTTTCTAAAGGGTCTAAATAAGTTTCCTTAAATAGAAACACAAAGAAAGATTCGTATACTTTATGGATGGGTTATAATTCGCTTAAAACCAATGATTTATATAGTATATAAACCTCTGTAGTATAACAATCCATATGACCTATAACATTACACTTCAAATAATTTTAAACACACATTTATATAGATCATTGTATGAAGTACAATTTTCATTCATTTTCCTTCTTTTTATTATAAGGCTGAAATGATTTCTGTTATAGATCAGGGCAACTAGACTACTGTTATCTGGATCTGGTTTTGGTGTTGGCCACGGTTAACAGGAATTATTTTTGTAATGGAATAATCGGGTGCCGTACTGTTTTGCGTTTGCCGTAATGGTACGTTGCTTTTACTATTATACTTATGTCTTCAGTTTTGTCTTTCTTGGAGTATTAAAATACCTATTTATTTATTTCAATTTGTAATTGTTTCTAAATGGCTTAAACAAGCCTTCTTATACAAACACACAGAAAGGCTAGTATAGTCTATGGATTGGTTGTAATTCGCTAAAGTTAATGGTATAGAGATGTGTAGCATAACAATCTATATGACTTATCTGTTACTCTCTAAAAACAAATTTAAATACACTTTTACATAGATCTTTGTATGAAGCTCAATCTTCATTAGTTCACTCATTTATATTATAATGGTTAAATGGTTTCCGCTATAATTTTTATAATGGTTAAATGGTTTCCGCTATAATTTTTTGGGGCGCTAGTTATATTAATCAGAGTATAGAATTCTTAGATATTTTATGTATGATTATTAATTCCAACCCGAGCCCAGTTGTAATCAATATGAACCTGTTAAATCTAGCTGGTTGATTTCCAATTAATTATTTTCTTGTTAAAAGATTTACTACACTAGTTAAGTGTATATTCTCAAGATAAAAGAATTATCTTAACGAACCATTCATATAGTTATATTATAAGAATATTTAATATTAAGTGTATATTCTCAGGATAAAAGAATTGTGTTGACGAACCATTCATATAATTTTATTATAAGAATATTTACCATATTAATATAGTGGTGATATGGTAACTATTCGGATTAGCGGGAGAACTGGGAGAGCCGAGCGAACTGGAGAGCACCACCGCGGAACACGCCGGTCCATCGACCAACCAGGCGGCCATGACGGGTTTTTGCTCCAATCGCCTGTCGATCCCTGGCCCACGGTAAGTCCACCAACTCTCCGCACTCCTTGTTTTTGAAAGCCACCTGCCTCCTCCGCCGTTTGTTCCACCAGCCGGGTTATTTCATTCCTCAGCCACATGTCCGCACGCGGGTTTCTCCTTTCCTGGACGTGGCTACCTGCGGGTTCCCTTCATGTAATTCATCCCTCCTATTTAATCTTCGTTACACAGTAAACTCTGGCTTTCTCTTCCTGTGCCTCCTGGCACGGGACATCCTGGGTTTTCTGTGTCGCCTTTCAGCATATCCCCTTCACGGGCCTCCTGCCTGATCAGCCGGTTTCCTTTCTATCTTTCATGTCAGCTCTCTATTACTTATGCCGGGATATCTGCTCCTCTCCCTGGTTTATATTCAGCCGGCGTAAGTCCTTCGCCCTTCACCTTGAGGATTTCCTCTTTCACGGGCCTCCTGCCTGTTCTGCTAGCATTTGACGCATATCTTATTCTCGTTGTCATGATTCCTTTCCATTTGTCCCTGGTTTTTGATTGCGGCGTGTTTTTCGCTTAAGGGGTGACGCTCTTCCAGGTACGCCTCACACTGTTAATTCTTAAGTTTTTGCTCATTTATATCTCTCGCTCGGTTTTTACATTGTCTATCCTGTTATGGAATGATATGTATATTTACTCTTCATGATTATCTATAGCGATGAATATCTGGGGATTCCTCGCTGGTTTAATGTCCTACTGAATGTTTTTCATATTATAAATTCTCTCATAGTTATATTATCTTTCTTGGCACTGTTGCAGGGACTATTAGCGATCGATATCGCGTTGACCAGCAATTAAATCAGTTTGACCGATTAATATGTTCGGTACATTTAAGGTTTAAACCAATGTTTCAAATAAAATGTTTGGGGCAACAAATTTTTATCCAATGTTTTTGTTTGGAGATCTTATTGCCGGCCTCACGTCCCCCGATGCTATTTCAGTGAGGGCAAATTGTTTTATCATAAGGTTTTCAAAAACAATACGAAATGTTTCTTCCATATAATAATCGAGCGCCATACTGTTTTTTGTTTGCAGTGATTGTACGCTGTTTTTAATATTATACTCATGTCTTTCCAGCTTTTCTTTTTCTGACTTTTAAATAGTTAATACGGCTTCCTTTCATCATCGCTACCTTCTATTTCATAATATGGTAATTGTTTCTAAAGGGTCTAAATAAGTTTCCTTAAATAGAAACACAAAGAAAGATTCGTATACTTTATGGATGGGTTATAATTTGCTTAAAACCAATGATTTATATAGTATATAAACCTCTGTAGTATAACAATCCATATGACCTATAACATTACACTTCAAATAATTTTAAACACACATTTATATAGATCATTGTATGAAGTACAATTTTCATTCATTTTCCTTCTTTTTATTATAAGGCTGAAATGATTTCTGTTATAGATCAGGGCAACTAGACTGCTGTTATCTAGATCTGGTTTTGGTGTTGGCCACGGTTAACAGGAATTATTTCTGCAATGGAATAATCGGGTGCCGTACTGTTTTGCGTTTGCCGTAATGGTACGTTGCTTTTACTATTATACTTATGTCTTCAGTTTTGTCTTTCTTGGAGTATTAAAATACCTATTTATTTATTTCAATTTGTAATTGTTTCTAAATGGCTTAAACAAGCCTTCTTATACAAACACACAGAAGGGCTAGTATAGTCTATGGATTGGTTGTAATTCGCTAAAGTTAATGGTATAGAGATGTGTAGCATAACAATCTATATGACTTATATGTTACTCTCTAAAAACAAATTTAAATACACTTTTACATAGATCTTTGTATGAAGCTCAATCTTCATTAGTTCACTCATTTATATTATAATGGTTAAATGGTTTCCGCTATAATTTTTATAATTTAAAAGTTTGAAATAATTTAAGAATCATTTACTAATTAAAATGAAAGACCTTATTGCGTACATACTACAAAGGTTTATTTAGTAATTAAAATGAAAGTGCAGGTAAATACGATTAAATACGGTGATCAGGCTTCCACGTTGCTTCAGTATCAGGCTTCCACGTTGCAACTGCCACGTCATGGATAATGTACATAATGGCTCTCTCAATCATCGTCTCAGTTTCGTTTAGGGCTACCTCGGCAGGTAGTCGTGGCTCTCTCAATCACCGTCTCAGTTTCGTTTAGGGCTACCTCGGCAGGGACTACCGCCACGGCAGTGGCTCCCTTGTTTTAGTTGTATCATGGAGTATTTTAGTTGTATCATGGAGAAATATTATAGATATGTGAAGTGAGATTGTACTCAAAATCCAATAAATCCTATATATGATTTAATAAATTAATTTTAATTATGAAAAATAGAAAGAAAAAAATATTTAAAAAGGAAATGGCATTTCATTTCAAATTTTAAAAATATAGTTTTATTGAAATTTAATTAAAATATAATATATGTGTGTGCACGTGTTGATTGGGATTATCTTGGGTGATCAAGAGGAATGATTGTTATCCTTCCTATTTAGGGTTAATTCTTACAAGTGACATATTGGCTTTGAACCTTCTTGTCGTATGGTCTTAATCTGTATAGAGTATCTTACCTTTGCCTAAAGATTAGAGGGTGGGTTGGAGGGTGGGGTGCTTTGTTTTGTGTGTATGTGTGTGTGTGTTTTGAGAAGTCAATTGTGATTATCTCGGTGGTTGTGAGGAATGATTGAGATCCTCCCCACCCAAGTTTAAAACACATAAGTGACATGATGAGCTTTGATGTAATGACTTTGAGCCTTGATGAGAGTTAAGATTTTTCTAGAAGTTAGGGTATCTATTTTTCACATATGCTAGAAAATGCAAAGTATGTCAGAAGTGTGCATGATGGGAAAACAAGGTCGCGACACCATTGTAGCCTGTAGTTGTTGAAGAACCTTTCTAACAATGGGAGTTATATGTGATTGGAGAGATAAACCCTCGCTCCTCCAAACAACACAAATATATTCTCACCACTACATGTTACTTCACATGGTAGACTGAAGTTATTATGCTAACTACAGTAAATGACAAAGTCATGATCAATTTTTTGGATTAGTGGTTGATCACTAGGTGTGGAGTGCCCACCTCTATTTTATTTGACAATGTTACTTATTTTTCTTCATTGAATTTTACTAAATTCACTCTAGATAAAGGAATTATTTTGAGATACACAACCAACTACTACCCCCAAGGTAATAGTGTGGTTGAATCCAACAATAAAAACTTAATCCAATTCCTAAAGCTAATTATAGTTGACCATTAGAGAAATTGGCACAATACTCTACCAAATGCCCTTTAGGTAGAGAGTGTCACCCTAGAAGTTGCACATCCCCTTACTTCCTACTATACAAAAAGAATCCATCCTATCCCCTGATGTCTTTCTTCCATCCTTCCAACAATCTCATGACTTCAAGGGATAAATTTTCCCCGCCATTCAAAGAAGAATCAACACCCTGCTTAAGCTTGAGGTGGAAAGGGATAAAGCTAAGAAGAAATCCATTATTCACAAATAGACTATTAAAATATGGTTTGATAAAAAGTATGGTGGCGACAGAGACTTCCAAGTGGGGGACCCATTTCTAAAATGGGACAAGTTGCATGAAGACAAAGGGAAATGTTCGGAATTTCAACAATTGTGGCTTGGACCTTACCTCATTGTAGAAAAAATTGACCTTAGCACATATAGATTGCAACGTTTGGAAGGAGAGTTAGACGTGTTTCCTATCAATGGTAAATTTCTCAAATGTTAGTTCACCTAATTGTCTCATGGGTAGTCAACATCTTGCTAATTATTTCTTTTCATTTCCGCTTTATGTTTATTCAATTGCAATTCACGCATTTACTTCTTTCAATCTATTTTGATTTCATGATTTCCATCCTCTTGAACACTTATTCTAAGGAATGTTCTTAGCACTATGTTCTTTCAAAAATATCCTCTCTACCTTGGTGCATTTATTCTCATCAACTAAGTGCAATCGGTAGAAGTCATGGAAAATTACTTTTGAGCCAAGTGACCAATACAACAATACTCGTTGAGTTTCTTACCCACATTAGGAGATTGAAGTTCGAAGTCACATGGTGGAACTCTATATGGACAACGAGAGATAATAAGAAGATTATGACCCAACCTACCATGGATAACTAGTTAATCTTGAGGCCCCATCCATATTTCACATAAATATTAACCCACCCCCAATCTAGAGGTTAATGGGTTGATCAAGGTATGGTTGTGTCAAGGAGAAACTTATCATTAAACAAGTATCAGTGGAAGTCCAAACAATAGGCCTCATCCCACATGGATTTTAAGAGGGTAACTAGGATCATTCACCCACCCTTTTTTTTATCACAATGAAATAACACACGCACACACACACACACACACACATACAGATTAAAAAGAAGGTAAAGGGTTAAGAAAGGCAGCCTACATCATTTGGTACATGCAAGTAACTTTGTCGCGGCTATGAGATGTTTGTTGGTAGTGGAGCAAGGCCTATGATTCTGGGATATCTATGTCGACACTATGGATGCCCATTGACAACATAGAAACACCAAAGTTTTACAATAACTAATATGACATTTCAACCTTCATAAAAAACATACCTTTGTGATACCAAGCCAATCTTAGGGAAATTACTAAATCAAGGTATAATAACTTCACCCATTTACCAAATAGGTCTAGTTAATAATATAAGCAAGAAAGAGAAGGCATCTCATTCAACACTTTCATGTTCAAAGAAGCATTACGCAATGATCTCAGTAAGAACTCTCGTTCAAAGGTAAAAGTTTTTGTGTGTAATGTTGATTGTTGTTTTCAAACTTGTTCACACATATTCATGGTTTCATTTAGTTTGTCGCCAATTATTGTGTGAGCATCAACACCTCTTATTTACATTTTCCTTTTGATGATGAGACCCTCAAGAAAATCCAAACATTAAAACGACTCCATCATTTTATTGGAAAATTGCAAGTTGTCATATCAAAGTTGAAATTAGACTCCATGATTATTCATCCTAATTTTTTTCTTTTATTTTTAGATTATGTTATGAGAGTTAGCAAGCTCACTTTTTCCTTTTGATTTCTTTTGGGAGACCATTCCTTTGACTCACTTTATTTTGCAACACTAAGAAAGTCAATTTTTGTGTGACATAGCAGAACACAAGTCATTCTCTCAACAATACATCATTGAAAAGGTCACTTTTTTCACAATATAACAAATGGAAAGTCACTCTACCAGTGACACATGAGCTTGTTCCTTTTCCAACAATGTAACTTTAAAAATAGAATGATTTCCTTGCATTTTCTTAGCCAGAAAAGTCCCTTTATTCAAGACATTGATCGTCAAAAGCTTCCTATTCAACAGCACAATGCAAGAAGAAGACCTTTTCCACATGGAATTTCTTTCAAACCTTTCAATATGAAATATGGATAAGCTTGATTATCATATGTCTTTGGTTGTCTTTATCATTTTGCTAATAAAGTCACTTTCCCCATGATATGACCCTAAGGATGTCCTTTCCAATCTGATACAATGCTGCAGAAGTCACTTTCTAAGTGACATTGTGTTGATGAAATAACTCCCTTGTTGGTGTGCAGGATATCGATAGACCCAAGATTTGTGACATCGTGGTCAACAAAGACCCACTTAGCATAGGCCCTTTCGGAAACACCCACAAAGTGAGTGAAGTATCACCCGAGAAGCTAATGGGTGACTATTGGATCCAGGTTTCCATAGTTTAACGAGATTGCCTTGTGGCTATGATTGTGAAAATTCCTAATCCTCAAGGAACCCTACTGCAGCAAATCTAAATCTACTTCACCTACTTGATTTTAATATACATTATCAATTTATTCTCTAAATACTGAAGAAAATTACTTTTGCAACCTACTCTTTTTTAATATTTGAATACATGAAACAGAAAACTGATCAAAGAACAAGATACATAGGACACACTTATTTTTGGACAAAATAGTTCCCGAAAAAACCCAATATGGGAAAACCAATGCAGCAACTCTTAGGACTTTCTATTATTAAGCAGTAATTTTGAACACAATGTTGGATGCCCTCCCAGCAATCTAGTGACAGAGAAAATATAGTGGTGGAAAAACTGAGTAAGTTTTACCTCACTTCATCAGGGAGATTCTGGTTGATCCGACTACAAAACTGGCTAACCCCGATTATCTCTGCACTGGCCCTGGGTAGGCCCTGCGTCATCTTTTCAGGCTCTGCGTTAGCCCTGCATTGTCTGTTCTACCCACTACATCAGCTTTCCCAGTTGTTCTGGCAGTTCTGGTTTTCTGCATGGAGGGTAGCTTCAACTTCTGTGTTGGCCCTTCTAGATCTACGCCAGGCCTGTGTGGGCCCAGATTGGCCCAATGTCAGTCCTCCTAGTTGTTGCGCTGCCTCCACAAGCTTCTATTTGGCTCTCTGTCAGTACTCCCGAACTATCCTTGCCCCTCTGCTGCAACTAATCACCTAGTTCGAATTTCTCATCTTCCTAACCCCATAAATCGAACTCCAGATCAATATGTTCTCTCCATGTGTGTTTCCAAATCAACCCCAAGCCTCCTTCTTATACTTTTCTCATTAAGACTTCAATGACTGAGATTAAGTCTCTAATTAATGACTAAAATTAAAACATGACTTGATATGTCTTCTAGCTTATTCTCACCCATATTTTGATTAATACCCATTAATATTTTAATTTTCCTAAGTTTAGACTTAAGAACCCCATTAAAAATATTAATTATCTTAATAAAACACAATCCATGTGGAATTTCCCCAAACGGTTTCTGGGTTCTTTAGAACTCATGTTCCTTAGCCTCTCCACCAATTTTCATGGCTACAACACATCTTATGCTACCAAAAACTAACAATGATTATTTTCTCCTAATTGGCACATACTACAACACTTCGTCATAGTGTGCATCTACATAGTGTCGAACATCGGTTCTCCAACCCCCAACACATGCCCACAATGGTCATGTGCTATGTGAGACCTTTGACATGAAATCCTTATGGAAAAAGTTGAGTCAACCCTAGACCCTAGCATATTCACAACTATCATTCAAAAGTGATTGACACTCGACCCCGACCAACCCTTTAAACCTTACCATTCAGGCGGAACTTTGCACTCATTCAAACATAACACTATGGGTCCATACCAGACCATGTCATCACCATATACCACCATTGTGAAACACATTAACATGATAGTCATTAGGATTAATTAACAGAAGTATAACCCTGTAACACCATTATAGACCATCAACAAAAGATGAAGTAAACTGTATTTTAATGAAATACATTCACATAAATGTGATATTAAAACAAAGCTTGCACACAAATTTGCGTCGAAAAGATAGCAACAATTTCTCCAAACAACAATTTATATTTACAAAAGATTATAGAAATTTCTCCAACGACAGTTCACATATGTTAACAGGAAAGGAAAAATATCCAGAGTTACATACAAAAATTTACCAATCTCTCCATCCATCCATGATAACATTAAACAACATCAAAAATCTGACCATTAACCATGTATAACAAACTGTTATAATCAACGACTAAACCAATTACAATAAGGTTGTGAAGCAGCGACAAACTTAAATATGATTCCCATATTACATTGAAACAGCATTGGTACAAAGACTGACTCTAGACTTTGCTCCGTCTGTGCTCAGTCAACGAAGAAATATTTAGCACTCTATTTTCCTGTACTCCAATAAACGCTTCGACGAACGACCAACCCCCACTTTGTCCTTGCCAGTCCATCTTATAGTTATTCCAAAGCCTCTTGAATCCTCTTTCCTTCCCACCCATTCAACTAATTGTCTTGAAATTTTTTGAGATATTTCTTCTGATTCCCCCTAATCTATCCCAAGTATGGCAATGGTCGTCCAAAATACCACCTGCCCTGTTCGGATCCACTCCGCCTTGTCTTCCCATTCTCCAAAATATCTTCAATCGCCTGCTAACCATGATCCCCTTAGTTGGCTCCTTTCCCTGTAAGATCATAATGTCCTATATTCCCTACATGCATCCTTCTCTCTCCGCTTACTATTGTCCTCCTAATGCGCAACGTCCATCTTCACCTGATCTAGGTGGATAATAATTACCATAGTTAATAACTATTTGTATATCAATGTTTGTTAAAGCCATGGATGATGCATGATAATAAATAAAATAAATCATAATATTAAAGTGAGAATCTAATCGCACAATGATTTCAATTTTAACATCATAATTATGATACTCACCTATGGTATTGTAATTAATTATATTTAACCAAGGTATCATAATTTATTATATTTGCTCATGGTATTCACCCATGGATTTTGTAAATGGTGGTATTTACCCATGGTATTTGAAATGTAATGAGAGGCATAGCTCTTAGTGAAAGATCCTCGTAAAAAGTATAAATAGGGGACTTCATAGTCGAGTAAAGCAAGCTTTTTTTCCTAATGTAGTCTCAGGTTATATTTTGCATTCAATAAAAATAGTTTCGTTCTTTTTAATGTTTTTCTCTTCTCAAATATTTCTCTTACACAATGTGTCATATTCTTAGCTATTTTTACATTATGATATATTCCTTTTTCATCCATTAAGTTTCATTTCTTAAACAACTTGGATTGCACCAACAATAATGCATGAGGGCTCATGAGAACTCTACAATTAAGCGCGCTTGGGCTAGAATAGTAATATGATGGGTGACATTTTGGGAATTTTGTAGTTACTATTATTTTGTCACTTTTTTTTTTCTCATTCCTCATGTCTATTTGTTTATGCATGTCTCAAACTAGGTAGGGACACATGGAGCTGGGACTTGAAATACTGCAACCTTTGCAAGGTAGTCCTCACCGACACCGACAACCTCACATGGTGGACGAAAAGAAAAATGATGGAGCAGGAGATCCTATTAAATTGTTACTCGATGAAGCACTTCTCAGTCGATGAACGAACATTTCCAATTCCATGTCAGATTTTATTCACGGTTGACAGATGAATGCAGATTTTCAACACCTTGTCAAATTTTATTCATCGTTAAAAGTTATTTAACTCCTTTTATGATAATTAAAAAAAAAAATATGTAAGAAATATTTGGTAGGCCATTTGAGTGTTATGAATTTTTTATTTATTTTTAATTCAAAATCAATTTTGATTCTACACTACTTACCCTTTATTATAATTAAAAAGAATAAACAAAAATCATGAGACCATTGTAAAGATCTTGTTAAGAACATATCATTATTGTTTCCAAATCAACCAGTGGAGAACAAGTGCAAAGAAATGAAACTTCTGGTTCTAAACTCGTAGTGATCATGTGATTCCTATTATCTTTATTGTCCATATAGTATAAAATTATCTCAAGTGTAGAAATAAATGGGAAGTATATTTTTTAAATCACAACAATGTTATGATTTATATTCTCTTTATTGCCCATATTCTACATAAAAGGCATATTTTATGCCCTGAAAGTTGAAACAAAAAGTTCAACCAGAATGAGATCTTTAATTTGATTAACTCGTCTTTAAATAGTTAGTCTTTTGTAGTTTGCCCTGGGCTCTTTCAAATTCTCACCATTTTCCTCTTTGAACACAGGATAACAAGAAGTTTCAACAAGCTGTGAAATAATAAAAATATAGAATTAGTGTCTGAGAAGTGTTTTCCTATCAATTCTAGAGAAATTTGGAAGATATAAACCCTTCCGAATGGTTTTTTAATCCTTAAGTTTAATGCGTTTGGGAGATATTTCAATATGTTTGTAATTATTATATATTTAATCTTAACTTTGTTGCATTCTCTGTAAATTATTTTAAGGATAAGTTGACACAAAAATGTTGGAATACTAACATTAGGGTTGCATCTAAGTCAAATTTTGTATTTACATGATCCATCAACTATTGTGGATATTCTACTCGATAGTTTGTCACAACATATCTAATAAATTATACTTAAAAAATCTAAAATCTATGTTATGAGGGCTTATTTATCTTTAGATTTCTTGATTTGTAAATTCTTGTTTTGTGTGTATGCATGTAAATTATAATTATGTAGAAATAGAGAACAGTGAAATAAAAACTCACAAATCATGATTGACGCAAGATATATCATAGGAAACCCTTTCAGGAGAAAACCGAATTCGAAGGTGAGGTCGCTCTGATCACTTTCTCTGAATAAAAAATTGTTGCAATATACAAAGAAGTATGTCATGTGGCTCATGGGCTATTACAATGCAACGATCCTCTCTATGTGATCTCTTCCTATCCCTCTCGGCTACTTTGCACGTTTATTGAATAAATGCACTCAAAAAGAATGAAACCCCTTTTCCTCTTAGTGGTCGAGTTATAGCATAGCCTGGTAGCCTACTAATGGTCAGGTTTAACTACTTCGACTCTTAACCATAGTTATAATATGGACTCTTCTAGAGTATTCTTCATCATGATCATGTGGATAGCTAATTTTCAACAAGTAATGGGGCTGACGCAGTATCCTCTCAAATTATAGAGGCCAAAATAGGAAGGTCAACTTTCGAGTGGCATAACTTTTGCATACATACTCTGATTAATGTGATTCCTGCACCTTTAGAAAGGTATATGTGTGTAGAATATGAATATAAGTTGTGACGCTAAAGCAACAAACTTTTAGCCCCAAAAAATGTTGTTTGATGCCTAAAAATGTTCTCATGAGGTTTTAGACCCCAATTTGCCAAATTAGGTATCGTCGATAAAAAATGGTCCTCTGAGCTGATTCCTCCACTTTTTCCACTCTAACAAAATCTACATGGGTGAAAAACAATATAGTGATCTAATAAAGATCACACCTTCCCATTTTGGGAGGCTATTGGTCCCCAAAATCATCTACTGAATGACATGAAGAAATTTATCCTCCACCTTCTCTCGGGTGTACCATTTAGCATTTCCTAGAAGTTATATTTTCAACCTAATTGTCAAAGGTCATGTTGCCCTTATCTTCTAGTTTTTGACCTATTCTGCAAAATTGTATCTTCTACCAACTATGCTTGAGCATCTGGTTCCAAGTCCTCCACATAAGGTAGGACATGTTCCTCTTCTTGATCTAGTATGGAAGGCTCACAGAGTTTCAGATCTTGTACATTCACAACTAAGTACAAGAACATGTATGTGGGTAGACTAAGAATATAGGTGTTATTTTCAACCTTTTCTAATATCTTAAAGGGGCCATACCACAGAGCCTTGATTTTCTTTCTAGGACCCTATAATATCTCCTTGTTCAATTGTAACCATACTCTATCCCCCACCTCGAAATACTTCTCTATTCTATGATGATCATGCATGGCCCTATATTTTCCCCGTGAATTATATAGTGTCTCTTGTACCCTTATATAGATCTATCTAATATTCTCAAAAATTTCTCAGCCCTCAAGGCATAACCTACACAATCCTCCCTAACTCCTTGTTGTCCATATGCAATATCCAAATATGACAGTGGAAAATATCCAAAACAAATTTCAACTAGGGACTTACCAGTATAAGTGTGGATTGTTATATTATAAGAGTGTTGTATATATACCATATTTTCATCTGAAGTCTTCAAATGCTTATGATTGTAACACATCAAAAGTTACACTAAATTCTTGTTGACTACTTTCGTCTGCCCATCTGTCTAAGGATGGAATGTTATAGACCTCTTTAACTTTATCTCTGTCTTCTCCCAAAATGTAGTCTAAAATGCGCTAAGAATTTTTGTGTCCCTATCTAAAAAGATGCTCCTTGGTATCTCAAAATTCACCCAAACCTATCCAAATAATAGGTTCACTACTTCTTCCCACTGATGGTCTTTTTATAGGGCATCAGAACACATATCTTGTTGAAACCGTTAATTACCACAAATAGGTAGTCATGTCTCTTCCTGGTTATTGGTAAACCTCCCACAAATTCCTTCAAAATGCTTTCCTAGGGATGAGTGGGTACAAGTAAGGGATGATATAGACCCTATTTCCTATTAGTAGTCTTCATGGTAAAACAAAGCATACAACCTATTATGAACCTAGGTACATGTTTGTGCATCTTGGCATACACATATCTCTGCAAGTTTGTCGTTGTCTTCCCTACACCAAAACGCCTTGCAACCTTGGAGGCGTGAGCCCTCGAATTAGCTACAATTTCCACCTTTACGAACATATAACTTATCCATCTTGTAGAATAACCCACCCCGGAGATGGTCTTCAATGGTTTTGTCACCCTCATGCACATGACTCAGACTCTGCAATTGTTGAAACACATCCTTGAATTCCTCATCCTCTGACTATGCCTCTTTGTATGCATCATGGATGAATGGGTCCATGTGGAAAGTTGTTATCTTTGATGTGGGTGACCTTGAAATCATGTCATCCAACTTGTTGTTGTTTCCCTTCTTGTACTTGATCACTAAATGAAATTTTTGTAGAAACCACATTCACTTATAATGCCTAGACTATTGTAGCTTACTCTAAGCATTTAGGTACTGTAGTGGTTGATGATTTGTGTGGATTATTGTCTCCTTCCCCCTCAGATAGTGTTTTCACTTCTTCACATTTTGCACAAGGACATAGATCTCCTTATCGTATGTAGGGTGGTTAAGAACTGCCGCATGAAATACTTTAGAATGGTAGCATACAGGTCTTCCTCCTTGCATTGATCCTGCTCCCATAGCATGACCACTGGCGTATGTCTCCACTTCAAAAGGCTATTCCAACTTTGGTAATGCAAAAATTGGTGCTTGACTTATCTTCTTCTTTCTCTCCTCAAAGGTCCTTTGTTATCCCTTTCCCCATTAGAAACTCTTGTCAATTGTTGTTATGGTGTGGAGTGGTGATGTTACCATTGAAAATGAGTGTATGAATTTCCTCGGGTATTTTTTCGCTCCAACAAAACTCCTAACCTCAAACATTAGTAGGTGTCAGTCATTTCATAATGGCCTCAATATTAGTAGGATCTATCTTCAACTCTCCTCCACCTATCACATACGCCATATACACAAAAGAATATTATGCAAACTCACACTTCTTGAGATTTTATAGCATTCAGTGCTTCTTTAATGTCTCTAACACCTGTGTCAAATGTGATATATGCTCCTCCCAGGTAGCACTATATAATAGTATATCATCCAAATAGATAATAGCAAATGAATCTACAAAAGGGTGGTGTATATCATTCAATAACTTAATAAATGTATCTAATGCATTGCATATGTCGAATGACATGACTAACCACTCATACAAACCTTGCCTATTTTTGAAGGCAGTTTTCCAAGTATCTTCTACTTTGACTTGAACATGGTTATATCCAAAATTTAAGTCTAAGTTGGTAAAGTATTTTTCTTGTTGCAACTAATCTAGTAGATCACCTATCCTAGGCAAGGGTCACCTATTCTTAAGTGTGATTTTTTTCAACACCCTATAATATATACACATTCGTTAAGTCTCATCCTCTTTTAGCACTATGATGATGGGTGACCCACATGGTGATGTGCACAGTTGAATGACACAATATTCTAGAAACTGCTACAACAATTTATTCACATCTTTCACTTCTATAACATGCTACCTATACAACCCAATGTTTGGTGAGGGGGAGTCTTTCTATAGCTGGTTCTCATGCTTCACTTCCATCTTTGGAAATAGCCATTTAGGCTCCTAGAACGCATCGCTTTATGCTTGTAGAAGATCTTCTAGTTGTTGTTTTTGTTTCTTAGTACACCCCTCCAAGGATGCCTTTCCTTTTACTTTTCTACAGACTGATTTTCTCTTAAAAATAGTAAAACATACTTCTTTCTATAAGTAATCATTTTCTTGGCTTGGTTAGTACTTACAAGGGAAATTTTTTGCTTTCCTTTGTGTGCAATGATAGTCAACAATTTTCCATCCTTGTCGAGCCAATACTGGTTGGCTCTCCGCATGAATATTGCATCATAATTTATACACGTAGGGACTTCCAAACACCACCCCATATACATCAAGGGGAAATTCATCAAAAAAATCAACACCAATAGCAAACCTAATTTTGCACAATTTTTTTACCTTCAACTCTACATCCTTATATACCCACACTATTGGATATGGGCTTGGATGATCATAAACTTCTAATCCCAATTTATTGAGTAGCTTTTTGTAATGAGATTTTCCTATGATCCTAGGTCAAATAGAGCATCAATCTTTGTCTTTTTGACATGTATCTTTATGTGGAAAGTTTGGTCATTTCTTTCTCTTCTTATTGTTAAAGGCTACTCAAATTCACCCCCTTCTGCAATGACATATAGATGATCTTATTATCCACATCTGAGTTGCTATCAACCTGGTTACTTGAGTCTATGGCCATCATATGCTTCTTCTTATTGTCTTTCTTTTTGTTCTTCAGGTTAAGCTCTCGATGCAACTTCCAACATTTCTCCTTTGTATGGTCATCAATGTTATAGTGGTTGTTGGGATCTTTACTCTAGTGTGTTGTGGTTGTTGTCTTTTTATATTTTCCCCCTTTCCACTTCTTCTTCCCCTCCTTAGAATCTTCTTGTTTCTCATTCTACGTGATCCTTGATAGCCCTTTCTTCAAGCCTATGTTCTTTAGGTATTATGCCTATACACAAGTTGCATCCATCAATCTCAGCTTAAACAACATCACTTGCATCTACATATGGCTCTGTAGACTCCCCAAATACTTTAGGAGTACATCTGGGTTCTTTGGGGAGATACCCAACATTATGGCCATCTTTTTTAATTTTGTGGTGTATTCCTGCCCACTCCATCCCTACTTTTGCCTAAAGTGGTGCCACCAAATCCACCGGTCCTCTACATACCCAATAGGGTAAAATTGTGACTTTATGATGGTTTTAAAGTCCTCCCACTTAGTCACTAGTGGATTTCCCTCCAACTTCAAGGTCTCAATGTGGCTTTCCCACCAAGTCAGGGCATGACCCTCTAATCTTAGTTGTGCAAATGAAATCTTGTGTTCCTCCTCTATATGAAGAACATTGAAATAAACTTCTAATTGTTGCAACCTATTATTTGACTTCAAGGCGTCGATTTCACCTTAGTATGGCTTGATATCGACCTTTGCTTCAATTTTGAATAGGGACACTGAATGATTCATGGTTTTTGAACTGGGTTGACCTCTTTCAAGTTCTTTCTTTGGCTTGTTCTATGTTTCTTCCTAATCTCCTAATTTGCCCTCTACATTAGAACCCCAATATTCTTTTAATAGCCCAAGGTTTTTACTCGGGATTTACATGAGAAGATTCACATTGTGGCTTACATCTGTAACTTGTGCTTCCATCCATGAAAACCTCTCCTCTGTAGGATCACAAGGGTCATTAATAGGTTCATCAGCCATGACTAGGGTTTTCTAACTTTTGGATTAGTCGATCTAGATCCCCTACAAATCTCCACAATATACCCAAAGAAGCATGCTTTGATACCAATATGATCTGTAAACTATTGTTATGCTCTTTAACCTGCAAGACGATACCATAATACCAAATATGTGAACCAATATACCCAGAACATAGAATAGCGAGTAAAAAGAGCAAGTATTTTATTATTCAGAAAGCAATGTTCACTTGCCTCTTCGAGGGGGCAACCTCCAATAGAGCAGATCTCGATGACAAAATAAGACACGATGCTCCTCGCAGGGAGTCTCTATCCTTTATATATGACTCATACATGCAATACCA
>APFE030999535.1:8979-37881 GCA_000404065.3 Pinus taeda
AACCCTGCTTATCATTCAAATACAAAGCACATTGATGTTCAATATCACTTTGTGAGGGATATGATAGAAGACAAAAAGCTGTTGCTAGTAAAGGTGGACACTTTGAAGAATACTGCAGATGCATTGAGAAAATCTGTGAGCTCTGAGAAGTTCTCTTGGTGTAGAGAAACAATGGGCGTTTTAGGGTTGGAAAAATGACTAAGCTCTCCTATGGCCCCTGTGGAAAGAAAAAAAAAAATGGTAGATTGTTGGGTTGTGTTATATTCTTTCCACGACTAATCTATGTAGTGAACCAGGGGGTTAGAGGGGGGCGAGTAGCCCCCCTCTACGGGGTTCGGGGCAGCGCCCCAAGAAAATTTTTTTTGGACCCTATATTAGGTTGGGCGAACCTACCTATGGTTTTACGGTCCATGGTTTTGGACACGACTGGTTTCGGTCCATGGTATTGGATGCTTCGGCATGTATAAATATGTATTGTAACATTGAAAGGAATATAATGAAAAATCAAGCTGGTAGTCTCGGTCTTGAGATCCAGTGGGAAATCTCTATGTATATGTGTTTCATGTGTTATGCTCTCGCATTTTTATTTTTCCTGTGATTTAGAATTCGTATGCAGGTAATTTCTGTACGGGGTTAAAACCTACAGGGACTTGCAGAACCAGTCTGCTAAGAGATAGTCTAGGAGGGGAGCTTTGACTAACCTTTGCCTACGTCTCCATTCATGTATATGATCGGAGATGTGGGTGGCGGTATCCTGACATAATGAAGTGAGGAGTTCTGTCCCAGTCTCATAGTGGATGGGTAGCTGGAAGTGCTTTAAGAATTCCATCGCTAGAGCGTCAAAGGTGTTTAATGATGCGCATGGTAACTCAATGTACCACTTAGCTGTGTTGCTAGTAAGGGCATAGGGAAAAAGACATAACTAGATACTATCATCCACCATGGAGTTAGAAATGCACCAAAGATGATAGGTGGTGATATGGGTACCCAGATCCTCCCCTTGTTTTCCTTCGAACTTGGGGATGTTTGTTGGTATTTTATGCGGGATTGGTGAATTGAGTAAGTTATGATAGATGGGGTCATTTTTAAGTTTATATAAGTCGGGGATATCCAATGTTGCCAAGAAAGGCAGAGTGTGTGATGCCCCCGACTTGAACCAAGGCGATGACATATGACTTGAGGATCCTTATAGTCCTCCCATCGTTTGAGTCCCAATATTATACAGAGGTTGCGTGGTAAAGTAGTTTCCTTGGGGTGTGGCATTTTAATATGCATTTCCATGGGGATTGTGATGTTGGGGTATAGCATTGCCCCTAGGATAAGCGATGTCGCCTTGACTAATTTGAGGTTGTGAGTAGGGTGCTACCATGGATTGGTTGGGGCCTCCTTGAGGAATCCCACCCACCATAGAACTAACCATATGTCCTTGATTTACATAAGGAGTGCTCATGTCAATTAGTAACTAACCATGCATGCCTAAAAATGGAGGGGGAACTGTTACATTCCCTACCGGTATATGTATATTGGGAGTGCCCCAAGATACTCGAATTTGGGGGTTAGAACTATACAATGGATGCCAACCATATTGTTGGTTGAAGGTACCCACACTAACTGTGCTATATTGAGCGTTATAAGGAGCGTTGTATGTACCACTTGTCAAAGGTATAGAGTTTGACACTAAAGGAGTGGAACTAGGCATAGGTTGGGTTCCATTCATAGAGGGTGTCATGTTATGCTTTTTACCTGGGACAAGTGGGATAGGAGGTTTCGCCATCAAAGGTGTGGTGGTGACTGTTGACTGGGGAAGTGGTGGGGGACTAAAAGTGTCCAAAAAGTCCCACGACCCGTTAGTCATTCGCGAGATGGGTGGAAGCCTTCCAACTTGTTAGATTCAGTATTTGCATAATGCCACCAGTGATCAAATATGCTCTTATAAAGTGGTCTTAAGGTGTCAAAGTCAAATTTTTTCATTTCAGTGAGTCTTCAAATAAAAATTTGGTCACTGGGTATTAGGTCTAGGATTTGTTTTCACTCCTTCCAAAGTCTTCCAAGTATTGGTTCATGTCACCATTCAGCTGAGTGTACCATCATTCAAAGAGTTGTCATCATTACTTCAAGTTCCAATGTGTCATTTTACACCTTGTTTGTGCTTCAGTTGTGCTTAGGTAAGGCTCATTTCCCTCTCCTAGGGTTTTGAAGGTAATTTTCCTTGCATGGTCAAATCATCAACAAAACTTGTATCATGATTCTCATACACATTCCCCTATCCCTAATACACCTACTGAAACATTTCCCATCACTGATATCCCTCAAATTCATCATTTTCCTACAAACCCTAGCCTATTGCTACAATTTGACACTTTTCTAGGTTAGGCCTGTGTTTTTCCCTTTTGGACCCCTTCCCCTCACTCAATCCTTTAAATTCCATTTTCCGCTGCTTCCTAACACTGCTCCCTACTTCCCAAAATTTTCTCAAGAAATTAGAAGGCCCTCATCCCCTTCATTTCCGTTCATTTCGACAAATCCCCTGTTCCACACATCAGGATAGGTTTTATTCAAATGATGTTTCTAAGAAATAAAAGATGAATTTGACAAAAGTGAGAGGGTTTTTTGTCCAACATGTACCCAAGAGGAAAAATCTCCTTCAATTATTACACAGGTCTCATGGTTTCGGAGAAATTTCTAGAACATCATTTGCCTCAGGACAGTTGATGCACATCTGGAGTGACCTTGGGAAAATCAAGCGATATCCTAGCTGGAGTGACCAAATCACTTGATTGATGAGTCAAATGATAACTAGATATAGATAGATTTCCAATGAGCTATCATGAGCTCAATTTGGAGTTGAGGAAGACCTCCAAAAGTTGACTGAAACAACACTCTGCATTTTGGCAGCCTCATTGTGCACATTCTGACCAGTCTTGGGAGATTGAGGTTTTGACATGGAAAATGAGCTCCAAATTGAAAAATTCAAGATGTTCTGGAAAGTAGACTCGAAAATATTTCCAACTAGATATCCCACACTCAATTTGGACATCAGGAAGGTAGTTAAAAGTTTGATTTAGGTGGCGTTACACATTCAAGAGGTGGTGTTGTGCGTTTAGGAGGTGGCACTACGCGTTTAGAACGCGCACTGCCGCTGGCGCTATGATTTTCATAGGGGAACCCAACGGACAAATGGCTTGAATTTTTGGATTAAAAGTGATGAGTACATGCACCCTATGGATTTGCTAAGTTGTTGGGGCAGAACTGGTCCACCAAAAGGTCAAAAAACACCCTAAAAATGACCTTTCTACCACTTTTTGGACACACAAAAACAATCTTGGGAGAATCAACTTTTGAGGGGTCAAATTAGCTTCAAATATATAAATTCTAGGTGTTTGTGAAAGTAGACTTGAATACCTTTCCAATGAGCTATCATGAGCTAAATTTATATTCCGAGAAGGCTTCCAAAAAGGACTTGAAAGTGGCGTTGTGCATTGGACCAGTGGCACTACACATTGTGCAAATTTGCACAGGATGGCAATTTTCTGAGCTTTGACTGTGTTAGTATATTTTCTCTCATGGAGGATGTTTTACTGATGTAAATGATGAAATGGCTTGTAAATATGATATATAAATAGTAGTAGAGGGTATATTCATTACATTTAAAGTCAACTTGAGCTCAAATGAATCAGTTTTTTATTTTTAGAGGCAAGTTGTTAAGATGCCTATATTCCTATTTATTGTTCAGTGTTGGTTAGATTAGCTCCTCATCTTAGGGATTCGACCCTTGAGGATGGGAGGAGGTTGAATTCATGTCTATATCTTCTTCTTCGTTCTCATTGTAGAGGGTTGGACTCAGTTGGATTCTTATGCCTTGATTGTACACCATTTTGTAGCAGTTTAGGAGGAGATTAATAAAAATTGCAACTATTTTTATGGGATCCATGTGGTATGGAGTTTTGGTACAGTTTATTCTCTTGTGATCATATTTTAATATGTTTTTTATGTTTCATTAATCATTCCATTGCTTCTTAGTTAATGTTTTCAAGTTGATAGGTATAATTCATTACAACATTGCTCTGCTTTGGGGAAATATTCACCTTTATATGTTTTCTATAGGTTAGGAAGAACCCATGGTAATCACATGCTCTTCCTAGCATCTCACCAGTCTTAAAACACCCTCAACCATCAAACCCTAGAGTGCTAAATCCTATGCCTACCTTGCCCCATTGAACACCCTACAATTTTGACCTAATTCCCTGACCCTAAACTGTCCAGCTCCTCCTGATCCAACAAAACCCATTCAAAATTCAAATCGAACCTTGTGCTATTATACCTAGCCTAAAATCCTTTTCCTGATCCAATAATCTTCGCTAAGATCCTTATGGAGAGAGACCTCTCCCAACCTAATAGGGCTAGCTACTTGGCTAAGCGTGGTTTGTGGTTACCCTAGCATTGCCTTCCTTCAGCCTGAGGTTCAATCCAGGTGATAACACAATTGAAGAAAAAGGAGGTATAGATGCAACTTGAACCAAGATAGGGTCCAATGGATTCATGAACGAAGGGTTATATGGAGGAAGAAATTCTGCAGTAAAGAAATCCTCCGGTAATATTGAATTGTCGGTTGTCCAAACTGATTTTGTGTGAGATCTCAGAGACTGATTTCCCGAAGATGGGGAATCTAGTTCACTGGAGCTCGGCAGATCTTCCACAATGTGTGGAGGAAGTCCTAAGAATCATCTAGATTGATGGTGAGGGCCGGATGTAGCCAAGGTGGCCATTAATTTTTATCAAAAAAATTTATTGTGATATTTATTAAAGTCTTAATGATCACACTCTAGCACCTAAAAAATAAAAAATACACTAAGTGAATCAATCAGCAAATAGAGGGAAATGACCCTGTTTGATAAGCACCGATCACTGGAGATGAAACCCAGTATCACAATGAATAACAAAGAGGGCTGGCCAAATGTACAGTTACGGTTACTCTAGAGCTTCAGCCGAACCTCATATTGAGGGGTCAAGTACTCTTGTGAAGACGATCACCCTCCCAAAAAATAAAGACAGAGTAGGTTCATCTGTGTTAGCTACCAAGGAAGCCCACCCCAATCACCTTCTGTAAGTCTCTAAAGGTATGGCCACCAAAGATACCTCAGATCATAGAGACTACAGAGGGGGACATAGTCGCAGATAGTATGCCATGTGGACAAGATACCTGAGTCCTCGACTCAGCTCTGATATCTCTGAAGGGATCCCTGATAAACAGAATACCCAAATGATTTGCAAGAAAAGGCAGGCTATCTTCACTTACAATCTGATGTTGTCTTGTATTTAGCTCCGCTTTTACTGGAGTGGTTCCACTAGTATGAGTGCAGAAGGAATTTTATCTCTTTTAATGACACTAGTTTTGGTTTTTGATCATGGGCAGTTTCTCACACTGCCTATCCCAAGATCCTAGCCTGAACTAATGTTTGTTTGATCTATAAAGAGTTACTCATTGATTTTAGGTAAATTTTATGTGTAATTTTTTAGTGTCTTCAGTAGGAGTCTTGACGTATGATCTCTGGTGGGACTCTGACTCAAAATCATGCAAAAGACAATGCTTTAAAATATTCAATTTGATTAAATAAGTTGTATTCTACAAGTGAGAGTCATTCATACATTCATATTTGTTCCATGCATCCTAGTCATTAATACACATGCATAACCAACATAAATATTTCCAATAATTTCCAACAACTATTTGAAACCAAAATAAAACAGCGTTTAACTAGCTAAGTAGAAGAATAATTAAAAAATGTTAAATTTTTTTTATAAAAACTCTTTAAGAAAGAAAAAAACTGTTTCCTAATTTTTTTTTATTTTAGGACACATATCTTTTTTTTTTTGTAGGCAAAGGTGGTGCATCGCTTTTTCTATTAACATATCAGAAAATTACATCAAAATTAGTGGACCAGCTACCCGCCCACCAGGGGAAACCGAGTAGGGTATCCACCTAAAGTTTTTAACACCATACCAAAAAAAGAAGTCATGTAGTCTCTTTTGCCTGGCTAAATAGACATTACAGTCCTTCCCTGGTCTAATTCTAGTGATATGCATATAGAAACTATCCAATACACAAAAAAGAAAGCTGCCTAAAGTATCTACGTACCGCAAAATCATCAGAAGGGAGACAAGAACTAAAACTACTCAACGGCATTAGCAAATATTGGAGAGTCCTCCTTGGAGCTCCTCTGCTGGCTGGCCTTGAGCAATTTCTGAATCTCTTCAAGCTGCTTCCCTTGCATCTCCATGGAAATTTGCAGGATCCGGAGTTCACTCCTCAAGTTGGGAACACCCTGAGCCATCTCAGCCATTTCAGAGGCCACTTGCTCCAAAGCCTTGGCCAGCAACCGTTTCATTACCCAATACATATGAAGGGATTGTTTGAAAAGAGACATCCTTCCTCTTGTATTACCAGGGTCATGAACCAGCAGCTCCCAATCCTCCATTTCCGACTCTGATTGGGCCTGGATTTCCTCGTCTTCCATATTCTGGATGATGCGCCTGATTTTCGGGTTGGTGTTCTGAACATAAGCACATTCTGCCCGCTGGATTTTATGCTCAAAGGTTTGCCTGGCCTTCCTACCAGGACAACTGCTCGGCTCAGGGACTTCTTTCTTGTTGCCCCGGGCTTTACTGGCCGTGTTGCTCTGACCACAGCTGGGAGCAGTCTCGCAGCCATCGTAATTGACCCGCCTCCGTCGCCCGCGCGTAGGAACCCTTCGACCACGCCGGCTCCTCATACTGACACCCATGGCATACCGATCCCACTCTTCAGCATTCATACTCGGGTCGTTGTTCCCTCCCTCCTCAGAAGTGTCTGGGACCTCAAAGACATCGTCCGGGGCCTCCTCTTTCACAATCCCTTTACCTTTCCTATCAGTCACCGTGGTCCGCGCAACTTCCATTTCCTCTGCAATCCGAGCCTTCTTTCTTGTTTCCATCATTCCGTTCACCAAATGCCGACTGAAGGAAATGCCGAAGGCTCTCAGACAACCAGTGACACCTTTCGCGCTGCTGCAACTAGTTGCAATTCTCTGTGGGTGGGTGCTTTGCATGCGGGTTTTTATAGAATCCCGTAGCCTGCTCCTTTTATCCATCCGTCTGTCCGAATCTTGCCATCTGTTCCCGCAAGCATGGCAATTCCTATCAAACTTTCGGTTTGATTTATTACTATTTACAACCTCTGACTTGTACCCGCCATTACCACGCCAGTTCGGATCTGCCATAGGGTTGATGTGAGGCGAAGATTTCTCCTCAGATTGCGTACCTTCTCGATGTGATCTCCCATGACGATCACCGATCTCTTCACCCAGGCCTCTCTGACGTTCTTTAACCGCCTGTCCTAACTTCCGTCCTTCCCCAAGGCTCCGCACGAACGATATCATTCTCATGGGGTTCTTAATCATAATAAGCCTACATGGGCTAGACTCTCCATGTCCCTCTGGCGCTCCAGCTCATCGCGCTCCACCTCTCCACCTGTGGCTTGGTCATGATCCGCCTTGATGATGGTTGCCAGGTCCGACCATTCCTGATGCTCGCGCACTGCTCGCCATTGTACATCCACCGAGCTGCCGCGGCCTCTGCATCCCCAGTTTGCTAGGAAGTCAGCCGCCTGGTTCCCTTTCCGCCTCACATGGTTGATCACCTTATACTCGATGCGAGGCAAGAGCTCTGCTATTTCCTGGACTATTCCGGCAGATCTCCAGCTACTCGAGACTGTTTCTCAATTCCGGCCATTGCAGAGTTTTTTCAACATCTCCACCGTGATCTGAGAGTCCCCTGTGATTTCGAGGTTGGAGTATCCGTTTCTGATCGCAATTCGTAAGCCTTGATGCAGAGCCCAAAACTCTGCCTCATTATTAGTCATCTCTCCCCCCCACTCAGCAAAAATCCATCTTACCTGATTACTGTTGTCCCTAAAGATACCACCAAAGCCAGCTTCGCCCGGGTTCCCCTTAGAGGCCCCATCGAAATTCAATTTGATGAAATTTTCTTTAGGATAGCAGAATTTATCCGGGCTGTTAGACCGCATCTCATGATTGGGATTCTGTTTATGAAAAACCATTTCGTATTTTAAATTTAGTCTGTTCAGGATTTCTTCCTCCATCGGGTTGGCCTTCCAATCTTCCCCAACCCATTTATCCACCAAGATTGTTTCTCGCAGAAGCTTAATTGCTTTTCCCCAAATGACTTCCGGCTCCATTGCAGAGTTCTGGAATATCCTGCGATTCCTCTCCTTCCAGATCATCTAGAGGGAGAATCCAGAGATGAGGTCCCAAGCTCGCCTGACTACTTTACATTGAAAGGCTTCCTTATTCCATTGGAAGACCACTTCATTGAATTCGCTGGGGGCAATTTCAGGTTTACCAAAAGCTCTTTTGGAGTTTATCCACAGGGTCTTGGCAAAGGGGCAATGAAGTAGCAGATGATTTCTGGATTCCCCCTCCGAATTACACAGACAGCATCTCGATGGGCCAATAAAACCTTTCTTTTGAATCCGATCCCAGGTGAGGATTTTGTTTTTTGATGCCAACCAGATGAATATGGAGACTTTCGGCCACCAATTCCTTTCCCAAACTAATCTCCAGTCGGGGTTTGCTTCGTTTCCAGATTGCTCTGAGGTTAAGAAATAGGCCTCCTTAGTAGTGAAAGAGCCCTTCATAGAATTTCCCCAACGGAGAATATCCCTACCATTACGGGCTTTAATCTTTCTTGACTCAACCTCCTTACTGAAGACTGCTTTGTGGTCCATGCTGAACTCTCCTTCCCACTCCGACAGATCCACCCAAGTCCTCCAACTTTCATCTGGATTATTAGCTTTCCAATAGTCCCTGACGAGAGGTCTATCTCTTCCAATTCTATCGCGAACATGTTGGAGGCCCTGAATGGAGCTTAGTCTTTCCTTCTGATGCCATTTATCCTCCCAGAAGTTAGCTTCCTCGCCACCTCTAATCTCCCAGAAAGAATGCTTTTCTACCAGATCCCTGTTGAGACAAGCTAGGTCCCAGACCGAAGATCCTCTGGGGGTATCCTTTCGCTTTAAGATTTCTACTGCTGACTCAGGCATATTATATTTTTCTTTCCATATAATTTTCCATAGATCATTTCCCCCTCTAAGCCATCTCCACCAGAGTTTTGCTCCCAGCACCTTATTGAGAGTCTCAGGGTCCCTCAACCCTAGACCTCCTTTCTCCTTTCTTGCAGTTAACTGACACCAGGAAACTAAGGCCCATTTTTTCTTCTGATCCGCCTCTCTCCATATAAAATTTCTAATGATCTCTCTTATCCTTACACAAATACCTATGGGGGCTGCCATAATTGATAAAGGGTAGACAGGGATAGCTTGAAAGACTGATTTTGCCAAAACTATTCGACCTGCTATATTTAACGTTCTAAAGGCCCAATTTGCCACCTTATTGCTGAGCTTATCTAGAATTCTTTGCCAATTTTTCATCTTTCTGGAGGTAAAGTCCAAAATGTTGCCCAGATATTTAGTAGGAATTTCACCCCTCCTGAAGCCCAAGAGTCTTATAAGATGAGCTTTGACCTGTTCCACAGCGTTAAATATAAAGACACAAGATTTGTCCCTATTAATTTCCAGACCTGAAGCCTCCGCAAACAGATCCAGGATTTTTCGGAGGTGTTTGACCTCTTTGATTGTTGGCTCTCCAAACAACATGATATCATCAACAAATTGCTGATGAGTGAAGCATAGATTATTGCCCCAGAGCTTAAGACCTTTGATTTTATCTGTTTCTCTTTCTTTCTTGGTGAACCTACCCAGACCTTCCGCAGCTAAAATGAACAGAAAGGAGGACCTCTAGTGGCAAAGAAAGTTTTCAAGGGAATCCCATTCACCAAGATAGAAAAACTTGGGCAGGAGATCAAACTATGAATCCAGTCAATCCACCTCCTACAAAAGCCGAAACTCTCCAGCACTTTACACAAATAGTTCCAGCTTAATCGATCATACGCCTTCGACAAGTCTAATTTAATCATCATACCCTTCTGTTTCTTGACTTTTAAGGAGTGAATGACTTCTTGAGTGACCACCAGGCCATCAAGGATCTGTCTTCCTTCAATGAAACCCGTTTTCTCAGCAGAGATTAACTTATCCAGCAGGGGTTTTAATCTCTTGGCCATCATAGATGTTATAATCTTATAGACAACGTTACATAACGCTATGGGTCTAAAACCATGAGCATCTTCCAGATTATCACATTTAGGAATTAGAGCATAGAAAGTGGAGTTAAGGGCAGGCCATACCTTCTGATTCATCCTGGATTCTTCTACCAGCTCCAGAATCTCTTTTCCCAGGAAGTGCCATCCTACCTGGAAGAAGTCAATAGTGAAACCATCTGGGCCTGGGGCAGTGCCTTTCTTCATTGCTTTCATAGTTTCCTCTATCTCCTCTAAAGTGGCAGCTCTCATTAATGCTTTATTTTGGTCTTCAGTGACCAAACGAGGGATGGCAGAGCAAATTTCCTGGATTGCATGCATTCTATCAGCTTGAGGTCCCCTTAATATTTCCTTATGATGATCAATCAGGACCTGTTCGATTTCAGCTTGTTCAACCACTCTGTTCCCATTCTTATCTTTGATAGAGAGAATCCTGTTTCTCTGTCTATGTTTGATCATAGCTTGATGAAATAACTTAGTGTTTCTTTCCCCCTCCCTTAACCATTTTATTCTCGATTTCTGACGCCAGAGAATTTCCTCCTGCTTCCTTCTTTCTTCAATTTTGCCAAGAATTGTTCCTTCCTTGCTGATGCTTTCCTCTGTTCTGCCTTCCAAAATCATTTTCTGCTGAAGAGTTTCCATTTCTTTTTCCAAATTTTGTTTGTCTTCCATAATATTGCCGAAATCCTTCTTGTTCCAGTTTTTAATTTTCTCTTTCAGCTCTTTAAGTTTTAATTGGAACGTACGCATTTTCCCTTTGCCCTGAATCGTGCTTTGACACCACCATTCTTCCAGTTGTTTGATAAATGCTGGGTCTCTCAGCCAGAAGGATTCAAAACGAAAAGGCCTTTTTCCTTGGATCACTTTGATGTCCACCTCAAGTCTGATTGGCCAATGATCAGACCCCAGGGAAGGCATTATCTTTGCTTCTACAAAAATATCCTTGTTCATGATACCTTCAGAAACAAGGAATCGATCAAGCCTGGAGGCAATTTGATTTTTACCCCCCCTCCTGTTATTCCAGGTGCAGATCCCATTTATAGTCTGGATGTCCACAAGCCTGAGGTCATCTATCAGATCATTAAACTTCTCCATAAAGTGATCCATTTCTCTTATTCCTCCCTTCTTTTCTTCTAAGGATTCGATTAGGTTAAAATCACCACCTATTATCCAGTCAACATCTGGATATAACCTACGAATGATTTTCATGTTGTTTAGGAAGTTTTCTTTTTCTCCTGGAGAAGGAGGTCCATATACCC
Source organism: Pinus taeda (assembly GCA_000404065.3). Taxonomy (NCBI): domain Eukaryota; kingdom Viridiplantae; phylum Streptophyta; class Pinopsida; order Pinales; family Pinaceae; genus Pinus; species Pinus taeda. The sequence continues at coordinate 20,448 of APFE030999535.1, forward strand.
CTGATATGACAACCTACTCTTTAGTTCCTACTATTCTACCAAGGCTAGTAACGATTCTGCTCATACCCCCTGCAGACCCAATGGCATCTTGTTCCGTTACTTCATAATGCATTTTATTCTTGGCCATGAGTTCTTCAATCTGTTGAACCGAAATTTTTGTCTCCTGAAGAATCATAACACTAGGCTTTTCTTTTTTCAATTTTTCTTTCAAATACCTCTGTTTTCCCTTGCTATTCAGGCCTCTTATATTCCAACTAATCACAATCATTTAAAACTTTTGGAAAGAGGGGAAGAATACCTCTGACAGAGGTATCACTTTCCCTGAGTTTATCAAGGTTTCTCCTACAGTCTGGATAGTTTCATTCATCGGCTTCCGGCCTCGTTTCCTACTGCTTTTGCCAGAGCCATCCATTCCCGCCTGTCCAATCCCTTGGTCAGGTCCTATCATTATCTGTTTGTTTGCGTTTTGTCCTTTCTTTTCCTTATATTTCTGAAATACTTCCTTGTACAGTTGTTTCTGTTTCTCAGGTATGAATCTGCTATCTAAATATTTCCATTCTTGGATTAGCTGTTTCATGATTCTTTCTTCCTCAATCTCACCTTCGGCTTGATTTTCCACCTCCATCGAGGACTGTATTACCAATTCCCCCACCTTTCCTTCCGGTTGTTCTTCAGAACTTCCTCCTAGGTTTACTTCCTTCCCTTTACTTTCGCCTGTAATATCCATTAGGGAGTTTCTGGGGTCTTCATCATCTTCCAGATTAACTTCATACTCTTCATTTTCAGTCTGGAGAGCCTGAAACTTATTTTGGCTTATTGTAATACCAGATTTTCCTTGAGGTTGGGATTTAGTTTTTTCTTGACTTTGCCTCCTTCTTCTTGTGACCTGTTGAAAACCTTTGTCAGTCTCCTCCATTTTCCCTGTGTTTTTCTAATGTTCCTCCTGATTTCTTTTCAATTCATCCTCCTTGTTCAATGGGCATTGTCTAAACAGATGCCCATATTCATGACATTTGCGGCATCTAAAAGGGATGTGTTCATAATCTACTGGTTGTTTCCACACTTCATCGTGATACTCCACCTCAACATGATCTGGGAGGGGCTCGGCTAGATTCATGTATACACAGATCCTTGCATATGAGTTATATTTACCTCGTCTGGTAGCTTCTGCAGCTTTAACAAAGCTTCCGATTGAGTTGCCTATCCCTTCCAGAATTTCAGGATCCCAGAATTCATCGGGGAGTCCAAAGAGCCTGACCCAGATTGGGGCTTCCAACAGCTTTTCTTTTTCTGGGCTATATCTCTCCTCCCAGTATTTCATGAATAAGCCTGTGTTATTCATGAAATACGGTCCTTCTTCAAAGACCCTGTTTCTGTCTTCCAGGTTCGTGAAGATGGCTGTGAAAAACCCTTGGGCTCCCAGCTTTAGGTCTATGTGACCCTTCGGTTTCCACCTTTGATCAATCCACCTGTATAGCTCTTTCTCCGGAGGCCAATATCCTATGAATTTGCAGATCAGGGCATGATCTTTCATGTAGCTATTATATTCCTCCAGCTTGTTATTGGGGATAACATATCTTGGCCGCTTTTGAGCTCGTGGTACGCATTTTCCTTTCATCCTTTTTTGCCACAGATTGCCCATGACTGGGGCATAGTTTTCCTGCTGATTCTGATGTATTCCGTTCGCGCTATTCTCCCCCATAACTACATTCTTGAAGGATGGGATCTCTCCCCTCCCCGAGGTGTTTTCCATTCCCTCTCAGCTCTTGACCCTTTAGAAAATACTCCTGACAGGAACAGGGAAAACAGCTGCTTACCTGACAAACAGAGGCCCCGCTGTCCTATTCCCTGCCTCGGCTTGACTACTGCACCGGGTCCTCCCACAATCGACGCTGGCCCGATCCGTCAGCTGCACATCTGCAAACCTGCAAACCCTAGCAGATCGCCGTCATTTCATTCTTATTTCGTTTAGGACACATATCTTGCTAACAAAGTACATCTGCAAATCCTTTTTCAGTCCATGAGTAGGTTTCCCATCCCTTTGAGTTTACAGACACAGCTACATGTCAAAATTTGGGTGATTAGCGCTCTGTAACTGAGGCCACAGAGAGTTACTTGGTCCACTAATGCACCAGTTGTGTAGAAACAAAGCTTTATAAAGCTCTATTGTCTTTACTAACCTATGTTAGTGTCGGAAAAAGGTTCAAAACAAGGCTTTGGGGATCAGATCTAGGACTAAACATAGGAAGAAAGAATGCAAAAAGGTCTTGATGCGCCAGAAAAGGAATGCAGAAGTATAGGGAGGTCTAGAAGAAGGAGGAAATTGAAAACTGTCTGGGTGAACTGGGAACTAAATGTATAGTCCCCAGCAAAGTCGCCAATTCTGCTAGAGGATCAAATGCAAGGTGTATGGAGAATGGAGATACCCTCAAGGGTCTTCCCGAGACCCTTGGCAGACTATAAGATTATCTGCAGCCATCACAAAGTTACATGCATGTCCATAATCATTAACTAACTATCAAAGCAAAACACATGGATTACCTCAAGCCTCTGTGTATATTTGCTGGAGAGCATAACGCAGCCAAGTGGAAATCCCCTGAGTCAGCTCCAGATCAAGTCCTGCACATAGAAGAGACAAGCACGGTCACAACATACAAATTTGATAACTAATACATGAATATATAAAAGACATCTAGTTACACATAACTAAGCTACTCATGCTATTGGACAAACAACAAAATGAATGATAGTACCAACACCATGGAGTAGACAGTAAAACTGCAGTTCTATATTAATGTGGGAAGAGTGATTACAACCATCCGTTGTATCAACCTTCCCTTACCTCTCCAGTTTCTCTCTCTCTCCCTTCTTACCAACTTCTTATGCTTAGATTTGAGACTATGCTCAACAATCAAGTAATCTATCCTTTCAAATGATCTAACCCCCATCACCATAGCCCTAGCTTTGCTTATGTAGCAATCGAGTTAGGGTTACCAAGTTCCTCCATGCGTCTCTTAGGGTAAAAGCAATGATGTTTCCATGTTTTTGAGCTGTTTCCATTTTCCTCCATTAGTATTATAAATCCCACAAACAGGTCGAACTTGAGATGTTTCCTTGCTTTTCTGAGTAGATTTAGGAGAAAATGTCTAGATATTTATGAGTCAATTCACTCCTTTGACCTCTCTATGCTCATTAGGATCCACTAACACTATTCTCAAACCAACAACTAGAGTTAGTAGGGTCACTAACGCTCCCTTAGGTTTACATAGAAGCTTTATAAAGCATGTTGTTAGTGTTTAGCCAATGTTAATGTGGAAACAAGGCATGTGATCTTGGTTTTTTCTTCAACTATCATGTCTTTCCCCTCTGAGCTGATGAGGGGATCATTTTGCTATATAACAATTGCACATAACCATTATTTGTAGAAGAAGTAAAATAGTAGTGGCATTTAGACTTGCACACTTTCATGATCTGTTTTTATGTTTGGTGTTCATATATTTTGTTTTTTTTATCTTTTCTTATTCTTCTTTTCCTTTGATATTTCTTTTAGGACACACCTTCGTATATGCACTCCAGAAATACCGCCACTATCTACTCGATGGGAACTTTAAAATGTATACTGATCACTCCTTGTTGAAATACCTGGTGAATAAACCTGTGTTGGGGGGGCACATTTGTAGATGTTTATTATTATTTCAATAATATGATTTCGAGGTCATCGTAAAGACGGGATGCCTAAGCGCAGGCCCAGATCACCTGTCCTGAATCGAGAACAATGAGGAGCCAACAAATTTTGAGGAAGGACTACCTGATGCACAACTCTATGAAGTTTGCGTCACAGATGGCCACTTCGAGGATATAATCCACTTCTTAACCACAGGGACTGCGCCGCAGGGATATTCAGTTCAGCAGAAGAAAGAATTGGTGGTACGCACGGTGGATTTTATTGTTATTGTAAGGCACCTCTACAAAATGGGAAATGACAAATTATTACAAAGATACGTACCTGAATTTGAACGAGGAAAGATCCTCATAGAAGCACATGGGGGCGTTGCAGGAGGACATTATGTGGGATGGGCGACAGCACAAGAGATTCTTCGCATTGGACTATGGTAGCCAACCCTCCATCAAGACTGAAAAGTACACTGTCGGGCCTCTGACGTATGTCAGGGAACTGGGAAACCCTCACGAAGGGATGAGATGCCACTCAATCCACAGATGATGCTGCATCCATTCAAAAAATGGGCCATAGACTTTTTGGGGCCTATCACCCCACAAGGGAAGATAGGTGTGTGATATATCATCACTACGATAGAATATTTAATTAGATGGGCAGAAGCACAGCCGGTTAAGGACTACATGGCTGCTATAGTTTTGAAATTTGTATTTTACAATGTATTGACGTGGTTTGGATGCCAGAAAATTCTAATGAGAGACCCTGGAACACACTACCTAAATGAAAATATCAACACACTTACTGAAGAATTCCAGGTGTATCATCAGCAAAGCACGCCATACCATCCGCAAGTGAATAGGACCGTAGAAGCATTCAACAAGATTCTGGAGACTGCGTTGACCAAAGTATGTAATGTGCAGCATACTAATTGGGATTCCTGCATACCTGTCGTGTTATGGGAATACAAAACCACATGCAAAAAATTGATAGGGCAGACACTGTTTAGGCTACTCTACAGCACGGAAGTCGTCATGCCAATGGAATACATTGTACCCAGTTTGTGGATAGCAACAATGACAATTATGGCTGACCGTGAAGCCTTGGAAGAGAGGCTCATGCAACTAGAAGAACTAGAGGAAGAATGATTTCTGGTAGGTTTCCATCAGCAGGTACAGAAATAGCGCGAGAAAGCTTGACATGATCGCCACATCAAATTGTGCACGTTCAAAGTCAACGATTTGGTATTATTGTATGATAACAAGTTTGAGAAATTCCTTGAAAAACTCCGAATGCATTAGTTGGGACCATATGTCATCAATGATATCATAGATGGTGGCGCGGTCCAGCTCAGCAAGCTTAATGGAGAACCCTTCCCAGGAAAAGTAAATGGCAATCGCCTAAAGCTCTACACGAGTGGGTCGGCTACCTGACTAATCGACCAAAATATAGTCTTAGCACTTCAAGCAGTTGAAAAATGGTGCAGGACTATAAACAAGTCTGCAGAAGAGCTGCACGGAAACAGGGTTCCACGTAAGAAGCATTTATTACAGGAATTGTAGTCGTGCAGAAAGGGCTACATTGTTGCACAAAAAGGCGGGAAAGTGACCGTTGAGATCATTGGTCAATCTGAGGCACCAACAACTGGACGGCTGGTATTTAAGACATGAAGTCAGTACTGAATTGGAAATAATCTCCAATCCGTATTGCATTAATGAACCAGAAAAGGAGGGAACAATCGAATTTGAATATTGACCAGCTTCTAAACCACACCTAATCGTCCACCAAACAAACCATGGCACTACGAGATTTAAGTTATTGAGTTACTTTATCAATATGGACCCGTCCAATGTCGAAGCTTTGCAGGACCTTTGATACAGTTTCATGCCAACGGTCGAAGTCGTCATGCTGAGCCCAATGCTAGTGATGAGAGACATACCGCACAACCCCAACCGATAGCAGGACCGGTCTAGATATCACCGCTAAAACTGTGGTCGGGTAAGCGATCTATGAAATATAATGGTGAGGTGGTGAATCTTGGGATAAAACATAGAAGCTCGTGGACACATGCACCCTTGGGTTGTGTGCCTACAACGAAACTTGAAGATTGGGACCTCACGGACATCAACATCTCTCTTGCAAAAATGCAACACAAGTTTCAACAGATAGTAAGTATACGGGACCAGAGATTGTGAACTTGTTGCCCTTGCAGAAAGAGTTCATGGCTTTGGCCTCTCAGCTACAGCTAAAATCCTATGAGGAGCCACTTTGTGTTAACCAACCAGAGCATAATGAGCATCATCGGTTAGGCGAATTAGTAGGGGAAATGGAGCAGGAGCTTGAAGAAGTGTTGCAAGAAGCAAGGATGGAACAACAAAGCGTAGTGCATCACTCACAGGGATGGTGAACAGCAAAGCCTTGGCAGCACGTCTTGCCACACCGACGAGTGACTCGGGACGAGTCACGATGATTATGTTGGGGGCCTGTTGGGCAGTGGATCCCCCATGTAATAGTTTTGGGGCCTAAAGCCCACATTTTTGGGTATTTTGTTGTAAAAGCTCCGTGAAGTGCGCAGAGCACAAATTGTAATGGGTCAAGTCTAAGGGTAGTCTACCCTAAAATATTATAAATTAATCTAGAAGGTGTCATCTTGCCCATGGTCTACAGACCATGGGAATGTATAAATAAGAGCAAGGCTCTAACTGTAAAAAGCCGTTTTTTGGTAATAGTTGAAGTAATATGGGTGTCTGAAGGTGATAGTAGATCTAAGTATGTAAGTACAAGTTTGGGTTTCAATAGGAGATAGAGGCTCCACAGCTGTGTGCACAGAGGCTTGGTTAGAGTCCGCAACTATTTACGCAGACCCCTGCAGCTGTGTGCGCAAGGCGGGAAGTGGATTGTAACAGGATAAATGGATTAATAAAGATAAGTTGATTTTGAAATATTATGTATCTGTTCTAGATTCTAGTTTATACATATGTTCCTGATTTGTGATAACACGCATGTCTGTTTATGTTAAGTAATAACTGAAAGAGTTGTACTTTCATAAATAACAAAAGATCTATAATAATATTAAGCACAAAAAAGGGTAAATTGCATTCGCACTTAACTAAGGTAGTTTCCCCAGGAAGACAACTGCGCAGAAGCCATGCAGCGCGTAAGATCGCTCTACGCAAACCCTAACCACATCAAGACGTCCCTAGGGTGCGGAAACCTGGTTCCCTCCCATACTACCTTAGGTGAGACTTCAGTCCGCACTCCGTGAACTGTTGTTGAAAGGGCCGGTAGTGTCGAGATTTGTTTGGCTAAACATTTTTGAACATGGGTTAGGCCCCACTAAGCCAACACTATGCTTTTTCACGTTCCTTTTGTACTTGCTGACGGAATCCAGCCAAGAATCGGTCTTCTTCATGCCAAATCAGCTACGTGAGTCATTCCTTCAAGGCTCTACGATCTGCCATACCTGTGAGAGCTATTATGCATAGACTAGGTATTATATACTTCATGGGCATCACAATTTCTACACCATAGACCAAGCTGATTGGCCTGTCACCTTCTTGCAAATAGTCCTATACTCCCATAGTACTGCAGGTACGTGCACATCCCAGTCATTTCACTATGCGTTGCAGATCTTCGTCAGCATGTTTTCCAAAATCTTGTTGAAGGCATCCACAGTCCCATTGGCTTGTGGGTGATATGGTGTACTCTTTTGATGATATACCTTAAACTCTTTTGTGAGTGTGTTAATCATATCATTCAGAAAGTCTGTACCTTTGTCGCTCATCAAAATTTTTGGGTAGCCAAACATAATTAAGACATATTCAAAAAAAACATCATTGTTGTAGCCCCTGTAGAATATTTAATCAGTTGTGCCTCTGACCATTTTCTTATATACTCCATCGCGGTGATGATGTAGCATGCACCTGTCTTCTTTCCTGGGGGTTGAATTGGCCCAACAAAATCAATTGCCCATTTTTCAAATGGTTGCAATGATAGTTGAGGTTGTAATGGTAATTCATCCCTTCGTGATGGTCTGCCCATTCTCTCACTTGCATTGCATGCCTTACAATATGCTTTAGAATCCTTATGCATCATTTCCCACCATAGACCTACACGCAAAATCTTATGCGCATTCTCCTTTCCTGCATAATGTCCTCCCACAACCCCCCCATGAGCTTCAACAAGAATATTATTCCTCTCAAAATTTGGCACATTTCGTCACAAGATCTTGTCCCGAAATCACTGAAAAGTCTGCCACACGCACTACTAGATCCTTCTTTTGTTGACTTGTATACCCTTCTGGTGCCATCCCCATAGTCAAAACATGAATAATATCTACAAAATTATTGTCCGCTACACACACCGTGAAGAGATGCACATCTATAAACCCTTCCTCCAAATTAGTAGGCTCTTCTCCTGTTTCAATCTACGACAGATGGTCAAGGCCCACATTTAACCTCCTTGGCTTCATAATCACCTCAAATTCAAATCTTAAAATAGCAGTAGCCATCTACAGATCTTCCCTTCAAACACAAACTTATTTACCAGGTATTTCAAGGTAGAGTGATTTGTGTACATATTGAAATGTCCGCCCAACAGAGAGTGCCTAAATTTTTTAAGCGTGTACACCATATCCAATCCTTCACGCTTCGTTGTTGAGTAATTCTTCTCATCCTTTGATATTTTCCTTCTTGCAAAGGCTATAGGGTGGTCCGTCTCTCCTTCACCATCCTGTGTTAGCATTGCTCCCAACTGAATGCAAGAGGCATCTACATGTACATGGAATTCCTTCTTCCAATCTGGGAAGACAAAAATCGGCGTGGTGACCATCTTCTCTTTCAATACATCCTAAATGCGCTAAAATTATTCATCCCAATAGAATGTAATGTCCTTCTTCAGTAGTTTCTCCATGGGCATAGTAATCTGAGCATCGTGCGCAACTGCTTAACACTCCTTGGGGCCTCCAAATTCACTATCACTGCAATCTTGGCAGGGTTCACCATCAACCCTTGCTTGCATACCACATAACCCAGCAAGATCCTAAAGGGGACACAGAACAAACATTTCTTCAGATTAAGCGATCTGGTGTCTGTGACATGTATCCAACATCAAGCGCAGACTTTCTACATGGCTCTTCACTAAACCGAACACCATCCAGTCATCAAAGTACACCTCCAATAAATTATGGATGAACTCCTTAAATTCCGCTATAACTACGCAAGAGAATATCACAGGTGCATTCTTGAGCCCAAACAGCATCACAATGTACTGAAAACATCCCCATTCTGTTGTGAAGGTTGTTTTGCTCCTATCCTCTGATGTGATCTTGATCTGATGGTACCACGGAAATCCATCAGTGAATGAGTAGGCCTCCTGCCCTCCAACGTTGCCAAATACTTCATCTATAAATGGAGTCGAGAATGGGTCATGAATGCAGGCATCATTAAGCTTCCTCAAATCTACACAAATCCTTATCTCACCTTTATGTTTCTTCTCCTTAACCACCATCAAGCTCACCCAATTAGATTCATCCACTGGCTCTATGATGCCTACTTCCATCATCTTATCCAACTCCAAGCGAACCTTTGCCTTGTATTTGGGATTAAGACAATATGGCCGTTGTCACCTATTCTGCCCTTCAAGTTTGAAAACTTGGTAGGAAAAGAATCCTGGTACTCTCAGAGTAATTAAACAACTTTATCCACAGTAGCGTCATCCCAATAATCCCTAATTTTCGTAAACTTTGGTTCTGCTTCAGTCCCAATGTTCACTTGCTTAGTTTTCAACGGCGTGAGGATGTCTGGGTTCTCTATTTGTTGGCCCTAAACTTTATGATTCCCTTCAGCCTCTAGAATATTTATATTTCTTGGATCTTCATCCTCCTCCTTAGCAGTCATATTATAACATTCCAATGCATGGTGTAACTAGGTGCTCCAATCTAGTTGGACCCAGTCCAAAGGTTCTTGTGTATTCTGAATATCACCACCTTAACCTCCTACAGAGCTTCATCAATTCTTTCGAAACAATCTTCAAAACTAAAGGTCATTATGAATCCTTCCCTTAATAAATCCCAATTTGCGATGCCATGGCAGAGCTTTGTCTCCAAATACCAGTTCATGGACATTGTGTCTAAAGTATGGAAAAACAAGTGTACCCACTCCGACTGTAGTTTTGTTCCATAAGCTTTAGTCCACCTCGCTAGGTGATCAGGCGGATCATCCCTCCCATCATATTTCTTAGTCATTCAAAGGTCAGGTCACTCAAACCGCAACCTCATCATTCTTCTATAGTCCCGACATCCACCAAAGCTATCCCTGTGTGTACCCCACCATCATGCGGGCGTAGTGCACAGTGCCAGATCTAACGCCTTGGAAGCAATGATGCTCAGGGACTTCATGCTCAAATGCATCCAAAAACTTATCGACATCAGTTAAACCATCACAATAATTTAAATTTCTTACCTCTGATGAAATGCAACTCAACGATTTAGTCATCATGTTGTAGCGCAGTGTAGATACTTCATGTAGTCAATTCTGCCAATGATCCAACTCTTCATTTGAATTAGAGGTGTAGGAACTCTCTCAGTCCCATGCAATCCATCCATCTATTGTTAGATTCATTCAGTCTTGATCTCACATTGTTATTTTGTAGATTTGATCTAAGTCATCCTCACTTTCTTCATAATCGCGGACCATTTCAGTGTAGTGCGCCCCTTCTGTAGGTTCCAGCAGCACTACAACTCGAATTGATTTTTGTTCAAAGGACATTGTCTGCTTCTTTAATTTGATGACTCCATTAATGTCAATGGCCCAATCCATTCCCAGGAGTGCGGGGTATGGATTGATATCATCAATGATCTCTATCACTTCAAAATCGGTCACTGTGCTCACACGTTCAAAATCAACTGCAACTCCGTGTAATTGTCCCATAGGGATGATCTTCTATTGGTTTTCTATTCTGAGCTAGATCAGAGACCACTGTAGCATAGATATCCCCATTATTTCCCATGTTTTTATTGAGTAAACATTCCCATCAAAACCCAGATCCAAAATGACTTGCTCCATCTCATATTCTCCTATCTTCGTGATAAGCCTCATCTCGTGCCCTGTTCGTGCCTTATGTTTACCAATTTTTCGGACTACGCGGTGTCCATCAAGGTCGTTTTCTTTGCTAGCGCATTTGTTTATTAACTCTCGCATGTCTTTCATAGCTTTCCTATCATGTAACAGTTTCATGTAGGTCTCCAAGAACGTGGCAAGCACAAAGGGATCAACCTTTGTAGGTGCATTGGTTTCTTGCACTTTTTTCTAGCTTCCTGAGGTGAAGGCCTCAACAAAGATTTTCTTGGCTTCCATAAAATTTTCCTTAGCGTGCGCAAAATCAAAACCAACTTCTTTTTCTGGGGCCTTGCGAACCCATCTGTCCTCTTCAAGTTGTTTTCCCTTGTCATGGCCAGTCGTTACTCCACTCCTCAGCACTATATTTACATTTTGATCCTCTTCGTGGGGCTCAGATCTCATCATTTGTAAGTTTTGCATAGTTTGCTAAGCCTGCTTCTTCTTCTCCTGCACCTTAGCTATCAACATAGGGCATTCTTCTATAGTGTGGTCAAACTATCTGCAGTATGGACATGATGGTCGTGTTTGATTTTGACATTCCTGGGTGTAGTGCCCTAGAGTTCCATAGTTGAAACAAATAACCTAACCCCGGCCTCTACTAGGGCCTCCTCCTCCACGGCTTTATCATCTTCCACAATACACTCTGTGCGCTCCATCGGTGCCCTGATCTGGAGGCCATGTTTTAGTTTGCATCCAGTACATAGGAGTTCTCTCCATCATCAATTCATAGTTGCGATAGTGGCGCTCATCATGGCCCACAGATTTACAAAAGTCACAGAAAACCTGTTGTGGTGTCTGAACGAACTTTTGAAGCAAATGAAAATTATTTGTTATGTATTTTCTAGCTACCTAACAAATAGTGCACCATTGCTCAGCCCACACACTCGGTCCTACTGAAAGTTCTTTCCTCTAGGGAATTGCGCCCCCTCCTGTGATATAGTTTGAAAATATAGGATAGTGGTCTTTATCATGCCCCTAGATCTTACACTTCAGGCACCAGACTTCTTCACGCACCTTTGGCTTAGCCTCCTTGTCTTTTTTCAAGCTCTGCAATTCTAAGCATAGGCTCTGTAACCGAGAACAGATTTGTTGTACCCCCAAGGTTGCATCCTGCATAGGTGTCACATGCAACCTCATCATCATTTCTAGGGCTTTTGCCTAAGTTCCTTGTTACACAGTAATTTGTCACCGTTGGTCACCGTCCCTGTTACCCTTGTTTTTGTACGTTGGAGGACACATTTATGGACCTGTGACCAGTGACACAACTTAAAAACACTTGCATGGTATTCCCCTGAGTATGAACTTCATATTCCCAGAAGACACCTTTTGCAGATTATCCCTAAAAAGTGCCTTTTTTCCATTAGCGCGGGTTCACAGTGTCTTACCCGCGCCAATGACTCAGTTCCTTAAAAGGGGGCGCGCCCATTAACGCCCTGTCATAGAGCAAAGCCCGCGCCACCTAAATTTGGTTATGATTTTTAGCCAGCGTGCACTGAAGTGTTTTTTCCTCTTTGTTCATGGAGTTCTCTGAAGGAAAAATCCTCATAGAAGTGGTCGAGTGTCATCTTTTTATCCATGACAACTAAGTTCAGTGGCTATTCAGGGATAATGCTAATCTTCAATAGGTGTCTTGATACAATGCATACTCCTTCCTCTTCCATCTATAAATGACTGTCCCCTTGCATTAAACCAACTAGTTTTGCTAGAGCTATTGTGAGTGCTGAAATAATGCTGGAGTGATAGTGATAATTGTGAAGTATAGAGGGGTTATGCTGCCAAAATATTGACAGAGAAGAGGTCACTTTGCAAGGCGTATTTAGCTTCTTGCCCAATCAGAGGAGGTTCAACGTCAGAACCTTTGGTTGTAATCTTTCTCTGTTTTTACTCATTAATAGACGACTATCATTATGGTTCCACTCATGTGTTATTATCATGGCAATTGAGTTATATCTTTTCTGACCGATATATAATTGCATATACTGGATTTTATGTTTGTGCTTGTATCGTTCTTTGCATGTGCAGGTGTCCATTCACGAGGATCGTGAGGATTGTGACCAGCCGGAGCAAAGGAATGGGAGCGGCGATTCTTCTACAACTACTAGCGTTGGAATCCAGGTAGACCATCATGATTGATCTCTGATTTATGTAATTGCCTGCGTTTAGCGTTGTGTATTTTTGCTAGACCCGTGTTGGGCTAGTGGGATCGCCTCTGTCCGCAGAGGGGATTTACTAGTTCAACAATTTGGCGACTCCACTGGGGAGAAGCTTGTTGTTTGTTTTTGTGTTGTTTGATTTGTAAACTGTAGACGGAGCCTTAAGCACGGCCAGATAGCCTTTGAAACACTACTGCTATGCAGTAGTGAAGTAGATCAACGCCACTTCAGTCAATCTCCGGTTTAGTTTACAAACTGAACTATTTCAACCTTGCCTTGCATGTCAATTTTTCTCTTGTTTACTGGCTTGAATAGCTTTCTGGGTTGAAGTTCTTGCTGTTTCTTACTTGCTAGCCTTTCTAGATACTGTAAACCAAGCCTGGGACTACTTGTTTTGTTTTTTTGCCTCGCAAACTTGATTAGCGCGGTCTTTCTTCTGACAGTCGCGTTGGTTGGCGCCTGTTGCTATCAGACAACCCGCGCCAATCTTACTCGCCAGAAATGGTGGGGGAAAAAAGAAAATTTTGGAACCATAATTATTGTCATGTCGGCAGTATGTCGCTCTTGAACATGGCACTTCTCTGCTTTCGTGTCGAGGTGGGGATATCTCATCTTTTTTTTTCACTTGCCCCCGTGGGTTTGGGTAATCCTATTTGACCTCTCATCTGCTCATTGCCTCGTCATCATGACCTTTGATTCATTGATGTCAAATACTGCCAACTCCACTGTCGTGCCGCCGATATGTTCAAGAGAAGTTGACCTCTGAAAGAAACCACCTCTGTCTGAAGTTCATAAATCTTAAATTCACAACATTGTCTCTTCCCGTCTCATGTCGATGATGTGGGAAACATTATGGCCCACCTTCGACGAAGATCACTTCCTGTCGACTTCAGCTCATTATCCAGGAAAGTGACCTAAAGACTCCCTACCGGTACCTTAGAGCCTGCATGCCTCAATGGCAGGTTCTTCGTGTTCGACGCGAGGTTTTCATCATTGGCCTCCAATCGGATGACTCTACGGGTGTTCAACATCGACTCATTCATTCACATGCCGTAGACTGTACCTATAGTACCTCGAGGACCATCGTCATTATTGGTGGTGCCTCTCATGTCTGTTAACAGCTTTCATCATTGGCTGGTAATCAGACGATGTTCATGCATGTTCGACTTCAGCTCACATTTTCACATGCTTGAACTTGTACTTATGTTCGGGTCGAGGTGGAGCGCAAGACCCTGGATTGTGTCTGTTGTAATCCAGGCGTGATTTTGATACATGACTCTTTCACTGGATGGCTGCGACCATACCTGAGTCAATTCACTGATCCTAACCAGATGGCTGCGTCCATACTACGGATCTTAATCATCATGTACTCTTTTATGGATGGCTGTGACCATGCCACATACATCATGTATTTGAACTATCAAACTGTATCTCTTAATGCAGATTCTCGGCGGCAGCTATATATGTTCTTGTAAAGCACTTCATCCCTCTCTCTCTCTCGGGCTTCATGCTTTAGGGGGCATCTGTTACACAGTAATTTGTCACCGTTGGTCCCCGTCCCTGTTACCCTTGTTTTTGTACGTTGGAGGACACATTTATGGACCTGTGACCAGTGACACAACTTAAAAACACTTGCATGGTATTCCCCTGAGTATGAACTTCATATTCCCAGAAGACACCTTTTGCAGATTATCCCTAAAAAGTGCCCTTTTTCCATTAGCACGGGTTCACAGTGTCTTACCCGCGCCAATGACTCAGTTCCTTAAAAGGGGGCGCACCCATTAACGCCCTGTCATAGAGCAAACCCTGCGCCACCTAAATTTGGTTATGATTTTTAGCCAGCGCGCACAGAAGTGTTTTTTCCTCTTTGTTCATGGAGTTCTCTGAAGGAAAAATCCTCATAGAAGTGGTCGAGTGTCATCTTTTTATCCATGACAACTAAGTTCAGTGGCTATTCAGGGATAATGCTAATCTTCAATAGGTGTCCTGATACAATGCATACTCCTTCCTCTTCCATCTATAAATGGCTGTCCCCCTGCATTAAACCAACTAGTTTTGCTAGAGCTATTGTGAGTGTTGAAGTAATGCTGGAGTGATAGTGAGAATTGTGAAGTATAGAGGGGTTATGCTGCCAAAATATTGAGAGAGAAGAGGTCACTTTGCAAGGCGTATTTAGCTGCTTGCCCAATTAGAGGAGGTTCAACGTCAGAACCTTTGGTTGTAATCTTTCTCTGTTTTTACTCATTAATAGACGACTATCATTATGGTTCCACTCATGTGTTATTATCATGGCAATTGAGTTATATCTTTTCTGACCGATATATAATTGCATATACTGGATTTTATGTTTGTGCTTGTATCGTTCTTTGCATGTGCAGGTGTCCATTCACGAGGATCATGAGGATTGTGACCAGCCGGAGCAAAGGAACGGGAGAAGCGATTCTTCTACAACTACTAGTGTTGGAATCCAGGTAGACCATCATGATCGATCTCTGATTTATGTAATTAGGAACCTGCGTGTTAGCATTATGTGATTGTTGCTAGACCCGTGTTGGGCTAGTGGGATCGCCTCTGTCTGTAGAGGGGATTTACCAGTTCAACAAGCACTTTAGATCCATGGTACGGGGATACCATCATTTATGTCCAAACCCAAACCTTTCGGCTCGATATTTCACGATCGGACCGTCGAAAAATACGATTCCAGTCCCAACAATTCAAAATTATTGGAGATACTCTTTATCGTCGTGGGGTAGACTCTGTTTTTCGACGTTGTTTGACTCATGAAGAAGTCGAAAGGGTCCTCAATGACTGTCACTCTGAAGCGTGTGGCGGTCATATGTCTGGGTATGCCACTGCCCAAAATATATTGCGCGCTGGCTTCTTCTGGTCGTCTATGTTTAAAGATTGTATTATTGCGGTCCGAAAATGCCACAACTACCAAATTTTTGATCGAAAGATGCGTGCTACACCTACTCCTCTTCACCCTATAATTGTCATTGGTCCTTTTGCCAAATGGGATATCGATTTTATTACATGTAGCCCTCACTCGACCGGGGGGCATGCATATATTATCCTTGCGGTAGATTATTTTACTAAGTGGACCGAGGCGATGTCTACATTTGAGGCAGACAGCAAAACAGCTGCAATTTTCGTATTCAATCATATCATTACTAGGTTTGGTGTTCCACAAGCGATTATCACTAATCATGGGCGTCATTTTCGAAACGTTATGATGACTGAACTTACAGACCAGCCTAGCTTGCGTCATGACAGTTCAACTCCTTATTATCCACAAGCTAATGGCCTGGTTGAAGCCATCAAAAAAGTTCTCGTCATCATGATCCGACGAATCATTGGGGTTCATCGGTCGAATTGGCACAACATGTTATTTTCAGCGCTGTGGGTGTATCGAACCTCAGTTAAAACATCAACAGGGTTCACTCCTTTCCAACTAGTTTATGGTTTGGAATTTGTGTTACCTATTGAGTGCGAAATCCCGTCATTGTGAATGGCCATCGAGTTACTTCCAGTCACTTCCGAAGAGGAAAGACGTTTGTTATACTTGGCTCAGCTAGATGAGAATCGCCGCGATGCTGCATTAGCAATCAAATCTCATGCAAAACGTATTAAAGCTTAATATGATCGAAATGTGACCCCTCGAAATTTTTCGGAAGGAGATCTAGTCTTATTGTGCGATCAAGCAAATGATAAATTAGGCGCTGGAAAATTCGTGCCTATGTGGCATGGTCCCTATATTGTCAAGCGAAAGCTAGCGAAAGGGGCCTATGAATTGGTAGATTTTGACGGGGTCTCTTTAGGTAAACCCAGAAATGGTATTTACCTGAAGAGGTATTATGCTTAAAACGAGTGTGGAGATTTTTTTAGTTAGGTTAGTTTTTCTTCTAGCTGGTGTATTTTAGATTAAAGTGTGCTTAGCTTAGAGATTGAGTTTTCTGTCGTTATTCCTGCTTATCTTGGTTTTACGTTTGATGTCACAGATGTCGACACCTGTTCAAACATATATTGGTTTCGCTAATGGCGCTTGTCGTAGTACACGGAATATTTCTTCTGCAGCTTGGGTTATCTATTCGCCCTCTGACGAGTTAGTATCTATGTATGGGGTAAGCCTTGGTCAAACAACGAACAACATTGCAGAGTATAGTGCAGTGGTTGAGTTTGTTATCATAAAATCATGTACTAAGGGCTGCTACTTAGTAAGATCTCATGAAACTGTTTCAGACCAGGCTTTAGACTAAGGTTTAGCCTCCTTAGTCAGAGAGGGCTCTCTCACAGATTTTTGATATGCATTAAAGGCAAGAAAAGATGGCTAACTCTCTAAACAGTATATGAAATTTAAGCTGGTTGGAACAAAAAAATTATGCTTCTCCCATTGGGCTCATGGAGTCATACACTTCTGCAGTAAATCATTAGCTACTCAATCATGGAAGCCAAGGCATATAATGTCTCAACACTCAGAACATTTCTCAAGA